>PVJX010009574.1:0-60547 GCA_004027295.1 Dolichotis patagonum
CATCAGTAGAATTCCCAAAGAACTGAACTCTGCATTCAGTAAAATGTGCTTGCATGATTTGTGGAGATTTAGTGAACAAACTTGTTCTTCTCCTCAAAGTGCTCATCATCTACTGGAGAGATCAGATGAGAACACATTAAAATAAATCAGGTTACCATTTCATGACAAGCTGCTCACCAGTAAATCTCTTTTGAACCAGCGCATATACCTATAGAAAGACTTTGTAGACAAGAAGATATTCCCCAATAGCAATAGTTGCTTTCCATGTAATGACACATTTATACTCTATAATACCTTTGGGTGGGGCCATGGAGTATTGGCTGAGAACCCAAAGGAAAATATTACTTGAGGTCAAGCATAACTGCTGATCTCATGTATATCTTTCCTTGCCCTTGCACAGTGATCAGTGACTACTAAAATGGTAACTGCTCCATCAGGAACATTCACTAATCCCTGTGGAATTTCATCAGTCACAAATTTCAAGGTTTTTTTTTTTCTTTTCCTACAGCATAAACTAGCCTTCCTTTACTAATTCAAGTATAAATTGTATTTGGAAATGATAAGACATGTAATTTAATTTCAACATCCTTGACTATGAGGAACTGAAGGTTAAGATACATAGTTTGGGATCAAATAATAAAAATTCCTGAAATCCAGACAGTTTAGAAGATATATTGAAGGGGAAAAATACTGCAGATTGGAAAAATAGTTCAGATTACTGATCCCAGAAACATTCTACAAAAAAAGAAACTAGAGGCACTAGAGTTGTCAGTATCAGAACTAAGGTATTAATGGTGTTCCCATCTTGGGATCAAACAGATGAGACTCAATATAGATGACCAAGGTCAAATTAAAGCGAAAAGGCATAAGATACCAAAAGTCAATCATAAAAGTACCAACAGCCTTTGGCTTGGTAAGAGGTTGTGTTAGTTTTCTACTACTTCTGCAATAAACCAGTACAAATTTAGTACACTAAGACAACATAAATTTATTAATTTATATATTTATAAATTGTCAGTCTGGCATATATCTCACTTTCTAAATTTAAAACATCAGCAGGGCTGATTACCTTCTAGAATCTCAAAAGAGTGATTTATCTCCTTAATTTTTCCAGCTTCTAGAGGCTATCTAAATTACTCAGTTCATGAAGCCCTTTCTCCATCTTCAAAGTGAGAAAGGCTCATTTTGCCTCTCTGACCCTCATTCTTCCTCTGACAACAGCTAGCAAAGATACACCATTTTTAAGGACTCATATCAATTACATTATGTCATTTAGATAATCTCCCAATAATAAAATCTATAATTCAGTCACATCTGCAAAATATCTTTTGCCACATAAAGGAATATATTCACAGGACGCAGGATGAGGACATGGCCATCCTTGAGGGACCATATTTTTTCTACCATTGTATTCAAGCATTAAAAGCACAGAATACAGTTAAGGTACCAGGACAGGAGAATAGCTCCATCTGAATGTATTAAGAACTAAAGAAGGCCAACCCTAAGTAGAGCAGCTCTTGTAGGCCTGTAAAAGGCAGGCTCAATGGCTTAAATGAGAAGACCTGAACTTGCCAATGATAGGGACTGGTCCACAAAGTCCTCTGAGATTATCCTTTTGCATCAATAAATGCATGAAATAAATGGATTAGTGAGTTGTCAACTAAATAGGAATTGACAACAGTCAAAATACAGAAAGACAGGATTTTAAAACTTCAATGACTAGAGAGATACAAAGCTAAGAATTTTAAAAAAACATGAAAGAGGGTTGGATGAAATGTCTTTCTAACTATGCTTTAAAAATGTCAGTTTTTCAGAATTTAATTTGTCTTATAAAGATGAGGGATTAAATATTATGGAAAATATATGTAAACTAGAGAAATGTAAGAAATCATATTAATCGTATGTTTAGAAAAATATTATTGGCCAGATTTTCTCAGGAAACCAAAACCTAAGCATATTATTTTTGCAAAAAAAAAAAAAAAATTGGGAGCATTTGTAACTATACAAGTAGTATCTTTTTAATGAGTTTTTATCTGTAAAAGAATCCAAATAGATAAGACTATGTTTTAAGTATCAGATGATATTTGAAAGGTTATGCTTTTGATCAGTGAAGGGAAATATGCTACAACCATGTCAACTGATTCAGAAACATATAGTAAAATCTAAAAAGTAAAATAAAGTACTACCTCTACAAGCAACACCCATTAAATTTCTTTCTGGCTTTTACACAATCATGGCAATGGCTATAATCCAAAGCATAAACAAAAACACATATGGAAGTAGCAAACACGTTTAAAAGAAAACTTACATTATTCTCCAGTCCAAAGAACGTTTTGTCTAGGACTTTATGACTTATTTATATTACTGTGTAACTCCACTCAATGAACACAAAGAACAAATGAGTATAAATGACAAATTTACTTAGTGCAATGATCCCTTTACAGGGATGATAGATGCCCATGCCAAGCAATCTGGTAATTTCTTTTTGGAAATTGATTTAATGAGATGGTGACAAGTGAAGTGTATGCACAGTTGGTCCCATGATAAATCGAACATTTATATTCTCATTTCTAGAAAACCAAGCCATTCATTCTCTATTACCAGTATACTTTAAACCAAAATGTAAATAATTGGTAAACTTCCATACATTGAATTTGCTTAGACCAGACTCACGGAAAAAATAGAAACCAGAGTTTTGACCACTACTAATGAAATGTGAAAGTTGATGAGAATGACATAAGTCTTACTTGCTTCTTGAAACTTAATCTTGAAACCTAGTAAATAATGACAAATAAGGACCAGAAAGAATCGATTTGGTTTGCCAATTGAATTATCAGTTCTTCAGATCTTCATGTTGACTACCACACTAATGCAGATTGTCTCTAGTTAAATTTAAAATTTATATTTTACCTCCCTGTCACCCAACATGTGCACATTTACTGTGTGTCTACTCAGATAGGAAATGAAACCAAATTTGAAATCTCTACTACTCTACACATTCTTGTTCTCTTCTGTTTCTGTTTTCAACCACTACATCATTTTTAATCCAACCACAATCTCATAAAACTATGAGATTTTATCTCTTTATTTTTATTGATTTCTTAGAACCACATTCTGATTTCTACCCTGTTTGTCCTTGTCAAACTTGATACTACTATCACTATCATCTGCCCATATTTTTCTATAAATTTTTATCAAACATGACTCTGTTAAAGGCACTATTGAAGATGCCGAAAATGGATTGGCAAAAAGACAGATACTTGACACAGTAATTTCCCTAACAAAGTGACAACCTGATTCCTCTTGTTGTATCTCTTGAATCCTGAAGAGTTCAAAGTCTCAAGTGCCCTTTGGCCTATCTCCTAGCACAGATTATTAGATGACCATCCCAGCCAAGCTGCCCCTGATTCTCCCACAGGAGAATAAAAAAGATCTGTATCATGTCAGAATATCCACCCTAGTTTGGCACTTCTGCACTCAACCACAATGTATTGTTTCTTCCTGGTGGTAGGATAGCTACTATAATACATTTATAATTGCTTAGTGTCTAGAACTGCTTAAAAGTCAATAATTAAAGTTAAAAATTCTATTATATTTTTACTGTAGTTATTTTTATTTCTATGTTCAATGACTGAATAAATCTGTACCATTCATGAAAATCTCAAAATGACTCTCTTTGGTACCATTTACAGTGGCACCTCAGTTTATGAACTTAATTTATTTTACAATTTAGGGGAATATGGCTGTGTTTGTATTGGGGAATATGGCCATGGGCATGTTGTCATCCAGTGCAGAGTTTGTGAATTGAGACAAAATTTTGCTGAACACTTTTAAGAACTGAGTTGTGTGCAAACAGAAGTGTTTGTGGAACAAAGTATTACTGTATTTCCTTTCCATATACAAACTAAGAATAGAGGAAAGTTTCCAAATGATCCCTGAAAGGGTTTCCTATATCAGAATTTCAAAAAAAAACTGTGTAAAATTCTTTGCAGTAAGGAACCTTTTCCCTTATTCCCTTATCCCCTCATTCTCCTACCATCAAATATTGCGCTGATCTGTTCTTTCAGGTAAATGCACTGGCACACTGATCCTAGGTTAAACTATCTGAAGTGTTTCTCCCTCTACATGGGACAGATTTACAATGAAAAATGTTTTGTTTGAAAAATACAAAATGGAAAAAACCCTCTACTTTCTATATTTAAAAGATTCTCCAGCTGTGGACCTGTTCTTTTCAGCTGTGTGGAACTCAGTAATTCTCTGACAGACTAAGGCAGCAACTATTGACATTGGTATGACTCTTTCATCTACACAGTTAAAAACAATACATTCTCTCCAGTAATCATAGTTAATGAGAGTAAAATGAGATAATACAATGGAAATGCTTGGAAAAGCCTAAAGCACTATCTGTGTTTCAGAGGGAGTGGTAATGTTGATATTTGTGGCAATTTTTCAGCAGAGTTTTCCAGTTAAGAACCTACAAGAGTACTTCTTCTATGAGAAATTCCTTAGAGAATGTGCAGAGTGTGGAGTCAGTTTTATAGTAAAAAAAATTAAGTGGACTATCCATTCTTCAGGAATTGGAAAAGAACATTAGCCATTTAATCTTGGCATAGTCCTACTATAAAGAAATCTGTCTAATTTTAATAATGCAGAATTTAAGAAGCATAAGTGGTATTAAACATTTTTCTTCATAACACCTATTAATATTCCACAACTCTAGTGTTTCACAGAGCATCATTATTATTGAGGGAAGAGTGAATTAGAAGCTCACCTCACTCAAGTACCCACTGTAATAGCCTAACTAACTGCCCTCTTAAGACCTCAACTCTTTCCTAAACTAACATAACATGAGATTCTTAATTTATGTGTAAAGCCTCTAATTTCTGATTCCCTTCAAAAATTAATAACCATAACTGGGTTCTAAAAACAATGTCCCCAAAATCTACCTATTAGTCCTTTTTATAGGTGTCTATTGTACTTTGGCCACAAAAAAAAATCATAGGAAAATATACTAATATATTTTAAAGATGTGAATCCCACATTAACTCAAAATGGAAACATAAATAAATACATTTTAGTGCACTTAGCACTACACTAGTGCTTTGAGCCAAAAAGAATTTCTAGCTTTCAAGAAATGCAAGTCTTTTTGTCCCCTCAATTTGTGAAATTTATAATCTAGAAAATAGATGTAAGGATAAAATAGCACAATGTAAAATCATAAGTAATAACATATATGCAAATATAAATATGCATTGTTTTGGAAAACATCACCCAAAACATTAGGAAACCTTCCTAGTGTACTCAAAGAGAAAGTGGGGAATGGAGAAGCCCATCTCATACATTGAAAAATGTCTTGCCTTTGCCACCTGGCCAGAATGCACCTGAAATTTTCTGATAATAAATCAAGAACACAAAGTCTAACAAAAATGAAATTCCAGAAAATATGCAAAATGTATAAGTGGTCAGTTAAACTAAAAACTTAATAAAATAAAAAAAATTATCACACAGAAAATATGATGATAAGAAAAATAAGATGAAACTAACACAGGATGACACAGACTCCTTGTGTAAAATCCAATGGGGCCAAAATTATGAGTTACAAACCCACAGAATTTCATGAGATTGGAATATGACCATATTTATGTAGAAGAATTTGAGTCTCCCTTCTTAGCCGGGCATTTCTCTTCCCACTCTCTTACCTAATATTATAAAGTCTCATTAATTATGTTCATAGCTATGGAGTAACTTTAGGTCATAATTGTTAAAAGAAAGATGAGGCTGGGCTTTAGCTCAGTGGTGTAAGTGCCTGCTTGGCAAGCATGAGATCATGAGTTTGATCCCTGGTAGAAAACAAAACAAAACAAAACAAAAAGATGAGAGCTAGGAAATGATCCAGAGTCCTTAATAAAAGTCTAGTAGTTTACAAAACTAGAAAGAACTAAAATAATTTAGTACATAGCAAAAAATTGTATTTTCCAAATTAAATAAATAAAAGTGAGTGGCACTAGGGAGAAGGAACCATTTACAAAAGCTCTTAGATAACCAACCAACTTACCTAGACATCACATAAATCTGGGACATGAAGACAGTCTTCATAAACCGTGCATCTGGATCAAAGGAGAATTTACTGATTCAGAGAATTTCAGGAGAATTTATTGATTCAGAGAAAGAGAGTTAAAAGGTTAATGGGTGAATCTGGAAGACTCACACCACCATGAAAATTAAAGAGGTAATGGTTACAAGTAAGTGATAGTAGTCCAGTCTATCATTTAGGATTCTGTATCTAGAATAAGATGAGATTTAGTATTTGAGAGAGTGTATTCCCTTGTAGTAAACACTAGGTTAATATAGTATGAGCTGTTACTCCCATTCCTAAAATTAATCATGTGTGTCATTGAATACTGAATTGATTTTGTGGGCATGCAGAGTTAGTGAGGTATCCCTTCTATAAAGTGAAAGAATTTAAGAAAGTGTCTAGTTGTGTTTTCTTGTTTTACAAATATGAACACTGAATCCAAAAAGGATATAGCAATCTATCCTAACTTTTCATATGTAGTTAGTGGCAGCAAAGCTTCCTATCTCTTTCTTACAATCACTCAGAACACTATAGGGAAACAGAGGAACCAGTTTCAGCTGCCTCCCTTGAGACTCCAAGTCTGAACACATTTAACTTTCTCTGATGTCTCACGACAAACAGGCAAGCATTTATCTGCAATGTTAGGATAGAAACCTATATTTTAAAAAAATGAAATCTTGACAATATGCCACTTTCATCATATCATTCTATTGTGCAAAAAACTTCAGTCTCTCACTCTTACCTAGAACACACCTTAACTGGGCTAAGTAAGGTCTTCTACAAGCTGTCTCATCTCCCTCTTCCTGCTTTTTAGCTTTATTGTTCTACTACTTGAACTCTTTTTCTCTTGATCATGCCAGCTAATCTATCATCTTTCGAATATTCCTATACCTTCCCCAGGTGTGCCTATTCCCTCCCTTGTCTATAATGAACTACTGTTCATTACACACCTGTCCAAATGCTACTTTCCATGGCTCAGCTCAAGTATTACTCTTCTCGGAAGTCTCTTTACTACTCAGCTAATAGGATTTCATGAGATTTTTTTCCTCCATGGAAACAAATCTCCATTTTTCTCCTGCTTTAAATACTCCACATTCTGTGTATCTGTTCTTCATAAATATTTGCTAATTGACTAACTCAATATAAGGCTAGCCCCTCAAAAAGATTTATGTTTCCAAAGGACTTGAAAGTAAGGTAATTGTTTGTAGCTATTACAGCCGCACAATGGAAACTTCAGAGAATCTAGTATGTTGTCATTGGATTCCTTTTTTTCCACCAAACTAGGTCATTTCAACCCTTAGTCACCTTCAGAGCAATTCTAAGAAGACACTAGGAATCGGTGCAGAGATCACATTCCTCGATTCCCAACTTGTTGTCTGGATCTGCTACTGAATCAGATTGAGACAAGTGTAAACCCGAGAAATGAACTAATCATTTGCACCATCCAAATAAAATGAAAAGACTACTTTTGTTAAGTTGGCTGGATATTCAGGTTTGAAACAAGGAGTAAAGGGAGAGGGAAGGAAAAGGAAAGCACAGCCTAATGCTGTCAATTGCCTTCTCTTCTAACGTGCTTCTCTTTTTTCCCCCTTTTTTTCTATTTTTCACAACTATGTAATGGAGCTGGAATGTTTGAGAAGCATTAAATCAGGATGGAAAGCATGATTTCTATAATCTGATGAGGATATTTACTAATATGCTTTCTTAACCAGACCCTTCTCTACCAGGTCCTGTTTCTTTTGTTCAGAATATACTACTTTACTAAACTGAAAAAGTCCAAGATGTGGTACCTAGCTGTAAAATCACATTTGATTTCAGGGTTCGTTCCCAAAATAGATAACAGAGTCCTATTTCTAGGTCCTGTAACAAGAGTTATTCATTTCATAGACTTCACCTAAAGGATTTAGCTACACAGTAGAAAACTAAGTTAGGGTAAAGAGAGTAAATTCAAACAGCAAATGGGCAGAAAAGTTGATGTGAATGTTTTAGTTTTGTGCATATTCATTAATTCTTTTATTCATTAAATAAGAAATTACTGGCCATTTTCTGTTTGTCAGTACTCATTATTGTTATCTGTTCATCAGTCAAATTCTGCATATTTATTGAGCATTTATATTCTTTTGACTAGTAAACCACTATTTATAACTTGTAGCAAAAAGCTTACTGAATATAAGTTGGATAGGAGACAGAAACTTAAAAAGATAAGCAATGTCATAAATCATCATGAATAAATTTGAATAACTGTTTTAATGCCAAATTTGTATTTATGATACAAATTTAAATTTTTTATTTCATGTATCATGAATCTTCCTTCAAAATCAAGGCACATGGGATTCAACTTTGACTTCCAGGTGTATCCAATTGAGTAAGAGCTTAGTTACAAAGGAATCAATTGTGGCTTTGGGCTCCAGAGGCAGACAGATGAGAATATGTCTGTAAAAAACTAGGTCCAGGGTAAACATAGCACATATGGTGGCAAGTATTATTATTATTATTATTATTATTATTATTATTTATCGTAATGGCACTATTGAGTATTTTCTTAACAGATTTTTCTATTTTATAATTGTGGACCTTTCCTAAACCAATTGTTCTTAAGCAGAGGAGGAGATTTTGCCCTTCAGGGACATTTGGCTAAGTCAAGAAATATTTTTTATTTTCACAACTGGAGGGCATGTGGTGCAGGTTGAGTAGTGATAATACTAGCATCTGGTGAGTAGAATCAGGGAATGTTGCTGAACATTCTAGAACACACAGGAGAGGTCCCCACAAGGGACTCACTATATGGCCCAAAATGTCAGTAGTAAGTTTGAGAAAAGCAGCTCTTAACCATCATGTTTCATTCTCTTGGAGCCTGGTATCACCCAAAATCATTAGGATCTAATGTGCGCAGCACGGTGCACTGAACTGTAAAATTTTGCCAACTGCTTACTAACCTTCTCTGAGATTCCTTTACTATAAAAAATAAATCTGCACAAGATCAAAGTGCTGTGGTGAACACTGATCAAGTTTATGTGTATACATGTATTCTGTAAATGTTAGCTCTTATTCTTCACAACCCACCCACCTTCCCTCTCCCTGTTTCCCCTCTTAGTACCCCCACCACTGAGTCTCAAGCTCTCTCTGTTAAAAGTGTTTTGATTCCTTTGGTGGCAAAAAATTGAGCTTGGGCTGGGAAGTGAGTCACTGCTCAGCAGCGAAAGGAGCTTGTTTTTCTTTCTCTGAGTGCATTTCTTAATAATTTCAGCCTGATCCTTTAGCACTTGTCGGCTGAATCCACTTTTAATGTTTAAGACACACGGAGAAAAGAGCCGTGGCACCAAGACGTTTTCCAGTTGTTAGGAAGGAGAGCTTTTTAAAATACCGACAATAACCAGAAGGCAGAAAGCCCCGAAATCCTGTTACATAAGCAAATGTTGGGAGAACGCACCGACTGTAACGTTCCTTTTTCTGCTAGCCAGTGTGGGCTGATACACCTTACTGGGGCGCAAGCGTGTAGAGGGGCCCTGGACACTGCACATTTCAGACCACGCAAGGACAACTTTCTGTCAAATCAGCATTGCCTGGGTGATGAGGGGTGGGGCCGCCTTTTACCAGCGGGCGGGCGGTAGCACAGGGCTGTTGACAGAAGGTTGCAGCTGCCCGGGTGCCTTCGCCTCCAGGTCGGGTCCCTTGGACGCCCAGCTTTCTCTTCTTTGACTCATTTTTCAAACCCTCAGCACTCCAGAACCGTTACGTGGTTAATCAAACTCAGAGAACACCTTTCTTCAGTAATAACAGTCACCTATCCCCCACCCCATAAGTCACTCAACACCGCGGGCGGGCGGGCTGGGGGAGAATCCCATTCCCCCTACTTCCATAACTTGTATCTCTCTATGTCTCTCGGTATCTTCTCTTTTTACTCAGTTTTCTGTTCTCTCTCTCTCTCTCTCTCCCTCTCTCCCTCTCCTCCACTTCTTCCTCTTCCTCTGCTGTTAACCGCTCCTACACACACATCCGTGTCTCTCCTCCCTCTTGCAGACTCCCAGCTCTGCCCTCTCTGCCCCTCCCCAGAGAAGTGTCCAGCTCCTCCCGGGGCTGCAGCCCTCAGCTTCTTCCCTACCCACCTACTATGAGGAGCAGCTCCTCCCACCTGCCCATAAAAGACAAGCGCATGTTACCAGAAACGGATCAGCGCACTTTCCCGGTCCTCTCCGTGGGAGCCCGCGAGCCTGTCTCCCTGACCTTAGGAGCCCAAGGTAAGATAACTCTTCTGCAGGCAGCCAATCTCCAAGGGGTGGCTGGGGGGAAAGTCACATCTGTACTGTTTGGTTACAGTAGATTCCTACGGATGCCCGGTCAGCTGCTGGTTACTTAACTAGCAACCGGTATGAAAACAAACTTCTGTTTAAACAGTAAAATAAAAACTCCTTGGTAGAAACAGAAGCATAAAATATTACAAAAACCTTTCTCTTTTTAAATCACTGTTTTCCTTCTTGCCGACTGCTGCTGAGGTTAAACTGTGTCTGTTTGGAGTGTTTTAATCAAGTTTTTCATTGTAAATAGTTCACATATCAGGAGGGGCAAGGAAAACTTTGTCCCATTGTGAAAAATATACTTTAAAAGAACACAATTAGCTTGCTAAAAATAGCACAGTCAAAAGGTCTGCTAACAATTTTGCGATGTTTTCCAAACCCCCAAGACAGCTTCTGTGAGTTCTTTAAAAAGTATCTTTCCAGGTTCAAATGCTTGGAAAAAATTATGTGAATGGGCACCCTTTACCCAGGGACAATAATCAAATGGCTGGTCAATAGGAAAGAACAAATCCAAATTTACAAGCCAAGGCAGGATAAGCCCTTGCAAACCTACCTTTTCACCATGTCCTAAAATGAGAATTGTGTTGGAACTAAATGCATAAGAGAACTTCATGAACTTCTATACACACACCTAAACATGAAGCATTTCAATATGTTTCACAGTAATAGAAAAATAGAGTCCAGATTATACAATACTCCTGTGAATACCAGTCTGTTGTAAAGCAAGATCAGCTAGAAGAGCTTTGGAAGTTTCAATCCTCCCACTCCACTTCTTCTCTCATCAAGCAAATGAAATCCTGATTGGCAGCTGATTCTCACAGAGCTGTCTAATGTTTAAACTATCCTCTTGAAAGAAAGTTGATCTGTTCCCTTTTTGAGGTAAAATTAGTGTTATGCACCTGTGAGGTTATAGCTCCTTCTGTAAAACCAGAGTCTTGGCCATCAAAATTTGCCATTAAAGCCTGTGGGTTGTGTGGGATAAAACTCTGTCATGTGGGAGAAAAAAAATATCTTCAAATGTTTCCTCTGAGGAATTATGCAAGCCAGCTTAAAGCAGGCAAGCTGATGCTACCCATCAGGAAACCAAACCACTGTTTTAGCCCTTAAGGTTCTTAAAGTAAGAAAGACAGTTCACTTTGTCTTTTTTTGTTTATTGGCTTATATTGTTTCCCAAAAAAAGGAAAACTCAACAAACCTGTAAAAATTTATCTTATTAAACAAACTAGAGTCATTAGAAATTTAACTGAGGGTCTTTCAACCTATTTCTCTTTATCTTTCACCTAATCAAAAGAAATAACAAAGACATTTTAAAGTTGTATTGGAACAACTTGGAATGGAAAGAACTCAATACTATCATTCAAATGAACAAGTTATAGGTAAATCTTTCTGTCTCCTTAGATTTTTCTATATTGGAAAAATTATTGCAAAGATTGGTTTCCTTTAACAAAATGATATAAAATTACTATTGCCCAAGATACCATGTGTCCTGAGCCTATTAAAAAAAAAAAACCTTTATATTCAGCCATAGTGCATACTTCTTGCTTTATATATAAGTGAGTAATGAACCATGACAAGAATACAGGTATGGGACAAGACCAAACCCTGTGTGTGGTATGTCCACCTTAATTCTTCCTTTATGGTAGTTCCTGACCCCTGCCCAGCATCACAAGGATGCAAATACACTGCCTCATTCATGGACATCCTTGTGGGGAAGTTAGCTTTTAAGCTTTTCTATCTTTTCTAAGGGAGATAGATAGATAGATAGATAGATAGATAGATAGATAGATAGATAGATATTTCCTAAATTTGGAGGATGAAAAGTGTTCTCTGAGGGTTTGCTTCTGTTATTACTGGTGCTATGAACCATTTACTAGAAACTGCTTTCTGTATGTGCTATAAGACAACCCCCCAAACAACTGGGTAAGATCAACTGAAATTTCTCATAATCTAACTCTCCTCAGGAGCCAAGACCAAGCGATTCTTTCCATAGAGCTCTTATCAGGCAAGATGACATTTTCCCTTTTAAGACTTTAGAGATACAGAGAGGGTACACAGCTGATTGTTACGGTCCACTATACTTAATAAAACACACATTTCAGATGTTCTACATTGTTAAGGTTATGAAATGGTGTTTTCTCCATGATTAAAAGGCATACATTACTTTATTTCCACTTTATAAAAAAAGCAAAGACAAAAGCATAGGAACGAGTGAATAAAGAATTGAGAGGGAAGCTAGGGCACACAAAAATGTCCCAGAAAAGAAAGATCAGGATCTCTGTTATGACACAACCTCTTCTGGCCTTCATTTATGTGGAGTCTGAGGAGAGAATAGCAAAACTCCATGTCTGTTCTTGGTTATTCATTTCTTTTGTATTTCATTTTCAAATAAACAAGAGTTTATCTCTAGTAACTTAAGGTCTGTCTCTACCATATCACTCTCCTTAATCCTCCTCTAACAGATGAGAACAGCTTAGTGTTAAAGACAAAAATGGTTTCAGGTCTGTTCCATGTTAAGAAATACAGTACTTACCAGTTATAATTTTAAGACCTATATTTTGGATATAAAACTCTCAAAATATATTTTTACTCATTGCGTAGGTCATCCTCAACATTATCAACCTTAACTCTCCCAAAAAGTAAAATTTTGGGTGATTATTTGCAAGTTAGAAGGAACAATTTGCTTTTCCTTCTCCATAGTCACCACCTTGACATGGCAACTAGCAAAGCTGTTAAGTCACAACCATGATTCCCAGTTTATGCTCCTCCGAGGAACCTCCCAACAAACAGGTATTCTTCATGCTTGACTTCCCTCTGCTCAACAAGCCCCTCATAAACATACAAGCACATGACAGGAGGAAGATATGGATTTCAGCACTTGAAAGCAGTTTTTTTTGAAAGAGAGAAACAGATTGTTTAAGGAAAGGAAAGAAGAGGAAAAGGTTAAGGGGACAAGGAATCCCCTTGGAATTTGGAGAATCTTTAGTCATGTGTAGAAAAGACCTTTCACTACCAAAGCACCTAGGAATTTAAAAAAAAAAAAAAGGTCTTTCAAGGACTTGTCCACAAGTTGTTTCTGAATGCTAAGAATATAATGAAAAAGAAATCCCAGTGATCTGGCAGTCATTAACAGCAGCTTATACACTGTAAGTACTAAATCATAGCAACTCCCTCTATCTACAGAGACAAGGTGTAAGGAGTGGGAGCAAAAGTTAATCACATTTTAGCACCAACAGAGAAGCCCACAGTCAAGAGACCCTACTGTGATGGCTTTAGTAACTGCTGTTTGAGGAAGGCGAGTGGGAATCTTTATAGTTTTCCCTCAAGCAAATAGATTTGCAGGAAGGGAGTCATACAAAATTAGAACATGTGCATTTTGAGAGCCCTGTGTACTCAAATTCATAATGCTATTAAAACTGCATCTGATCAAACTGAAGTAAATGAAACAAGGATAGTTCTGAAAACTAATTATAATTACCTAAAATAATAATTTAAAAATCTGATTTCTCAATATCAAGTTCAAGAGCAAAAGCAGAAGCAGATTAGGCAAAGTATTAAAACATATCTAATGATTCATCTTCCCTGTCATTTCTTTACTGGGGGCTCACTTTTGTTGTTCTTCCTGGAAAACAAAAACCATACCTTCTTCAGCACATTCAGGGTTTCCAGATGCAGTCACAGTGCCTCTGAACCATTACCTTTGTTTTTTCAGTAGGAGAAATCTCTTCAATTCTTATAGATCAAGTTTTTTGGAGTACCACTCAGACTTTGTGGCTTTTTTCATTACTCAAGGTCTTTTCATACTTCACAGGATATAAATTTTCACTTCATCAAATAGAAGCCTTTTACATTTTTTTTAGCCTTAATTCATATGACTAGAAGAAAGGTCATTTGCAATTGCTCCTTGCCTCTAGTAAATTCTCCAAGACGATGCTTCTAAGCACTTTTATTTATCCAATATCTATTCTAACTTCTTGAAGGTTAAAAAGAATTTAAAGAATACAAAATATAAATGCTGAAAGGTACTTTGAAACTAATTTTAACAAAAGTTCATTGTACAGATGGAAAAGGTCAGACAGGTTGATGTCTTCTCCAAGGTCACCAAGATGGGCATCATACAACCAAGGCCAGAGGAATGCAGCCAAATTCTCTAGTCAGTGCTTAATCTTTAAGTATGATGTGTCTCCTCACACAATGTGAGTCTAAGGTGTCTCTGGCTATACTGAGCATTGTATGAACTTAACACAGATTGTTCTCAAAAACCACAGCCGAGTAGATGTTTGATTTGCAGCTATACCTCTACTGTGGAATGTCTAAGAAACAGTAAGGCAAACCTTTATGAATAGTAAAGTCACTGATTATTACTATTATAGGGACCTTATGTATATTTTCCCATTCCAGAACCTGGTATACAGTACTGTTTGATAAATCTGTGTTGAGAGGAAGAATGAGTTAAAAACAAAAGCCTAAGTATAAAATGCCCATCGTTCTTAACTCCTTCCATTAAAAAGCCCCTATCAAAAGTCCCTATCTTTAGGGGCTCAAATGGATTCAAATCTCAGATGTATCATATTTAAGAGTCTTCTTGCTTTAGGAAATGTGAGAGAGTTTATTTAGACTCACCAATGGCTAGGCCACTTTCCTGCCCACATAGATTTGTTAGTCTTTGTACCTTTATCGGACTTCTTGAAATTATACTCTTTTTACAGCACAATTAAGATTTAGTTCCACTATTTACATGACAGAGCAAATATATTGATAGGTGATGATTCATAGTATAATCTTCTTTTTCTCCCATGCAGCAGCCAATATGCTACCAATTTAATCACCTCATATCTTCCCAAGCCTTCCAAAAAAGCAAGAGCAAAAATACACATAGTGGGAAATCATAGAAACCATTAAGGAAAACATTAAACACCCTGACTGAAGGATGTAGACATGAGGTGTTCTGGCAAAGGGGAGGGATAATCAAGGAGCCAAGAGTATAGAAATGGGATGGTGAAGTTTCAAGAGAATCCGTGTCTCTGAGGCAGAAGGGAGACAGACTCCAGAAAAATTTGAAGGGATGGAAAGGAGTATTTCATGATTGTCTGAAGTCAGACCTTCTATGTGGGAGAGGTGTCAGCATCCTTTAAGAAAAGCACCATTTGAGAGCTGGATCACCCTGGTGAAAGATTTATAAGCATTACATCTATTTAAACACTTCTGTTTACCCTTGACTGGATTTCAACTGGGAAAAGAGCCTCATTTGACCTCATTTTAGACTTGGCTCTGACCCAGGATAATAACTTTATGTATGTCAGGACATCAAAATGTTCTCTGCTGAGATATCAACACAATTATTGTGAACACATAAAGTAACTCCAATGTATAATGATGACAGTAGAAAAGAATATTCTTGTATCATTTCTGGAAACAATTTACCCTGAATGAGTGGACAGATGTTACCCCAGATGCTTCTTCACTTTCCTCTAAAGCATGCCTGACAACTGTTTGGATATCTTTGAAACAGTAATTATGTTTCTGAAGTTGATTTATTGTATGTTAAAATTTATGTAGTCTATGATTAAGTTTAAGCATCACTGTGAAAACACTCTTTTAAGTCTTTCTTGAAGACTGCTTCTCTTGAGCTCCCCATTGTTGTGTTTACATCACAGGACATTTAAGCATTGAATCATTTGATGTGCTGTGACTAAAGAGTATCACTTCCTGTGCCACTTTTCCAACTCTAACTGAATAGGCCTGGGTATAGGTGTCAGTTGTTGGCTTCTCTAGACAATATGTATCCAGTTTGTTGGGGAGTGTTCCCTGTTCCTCCCGTTAGTAGATAAAACAGCTATTTTTCAGGCAATTTGGACCTATGGCCTCCATAATAGAGACTTCATGTACTAGGGCAACTGAAGCAGGTTTATAGAGAAATTTTGCCACTTGGCAGCAGAGGAATGAAGCCCGAGATGGCTTCCATTCAATAAGACTTTTAAGAACTGGCTAAAGAGCATCTGAATAGACAGATGGGACACATTTTACAGTCTTCATCCCATTTAATATAGGTCTCCAAAATCATACCATACACAATCTTAACAATAAATCTAAATTTGATTCATAAATTCAAAAGGATGAACTTAAAGATTTTAAATGCCCACTCTAGTTAGTAGTTATGGCACTCATGAATGCAATCAACCCAAACAAGTTGCCTCACTTTACTTGATTTTTTTGGTACCAGGGATCAAACTTATGACCTTGTGCTTGCCAATCCAATGCTCATGCTGCTGAGCTAAATCCCTGGCCTCATGTTGCCTCTTTTTAAAAGGCTGGCACAAGATAACGCCAAGAAGTACATGAAGGTAGACACTAGGTGGAGCTAAGAATTTGTAATTAGGTAGCCAAGATTGTTGAAGTTGAAAGAATGAGAGAAGAAAGAAGTCTGCAGTAAAATATACTCTTGGGTCTGCAATTCCTACTTTAAAAATGACTTGTCTAATCTTCCTCCCAGCTCCCAGGTTATTCCAATTCACAGATGATCAAATGAATGGGGAGAGAGGTTGTACATCAGTAGACGGAGCCAAGAAGCTGAGTGTCCCAGAATAAAAATGAGACCTGTTGCCAGTTAGGGGGACTTTCAGATTTGAATTTTTCTGATGAAATGCACAAGGATATATTATAACCTGTGGCTACAGTGCATCTCACATTGTTAGTTTTCTTTTTTAAAGAAAATCCTAATTTAAGCCTGTAAGAATAAATCATCCACATTTCTGCAATGCCAGAAATGTCTGGGCTTGCAGAAGTTTATTTGAAAGAAAACCAGAGCAATCTTAGAAAATATTCTTTCCAAGGCCACCACCAGCCAAGACCAAATCTAAATGCTCAATTCAGTAATAAACAAACTGTGGCATCTGAGGGTCAATGAGAGACAAGCACAAAGAGGGCAGAAGATCTGCCTAAATCCCCTCAGTAGGCAGGCTAGGTGAAAGAGGGCCGGCCGGGATAGCAGAGACAATAACAATGGATCAGACAAGTTTCTTAACCAAGATGGCCCAGAACCTGCTCTTCTGGATTTGGGTCACTCCAGAGGAAAGCCAGAGCATTGCCTAGACTAAAGTGAATACCTTTCTGTTGAACATTTCCATTGCACAGCTGTGTGAGAATGACTTGTTAAGACTTGAGACACTTGCATAATTCAGAATCCTTTGGGGTATAGAGATCAATTAGGATCATTAAAAACTATCCTTGGCACCCCAGAGAAAAACTGCTCGCTTTATAAAAATTTTGACATTCGCAGCAATCCTCTCTCTAAGACTATATCTGATGTCAACAATGATGAAGCTATGGAGTTGGTATGCATGTGGCTCAGGACTTCATCATTCCAAGAAATCTTCAGCATTTTAATTTCAAAAACACCTTGAATCTCTGTGGGTCCTGGGGCAAGTTACTAATCATCTCTGTGATTATTTATCTTAAAAGAGAATACCAATTTTCAAAGAACTACTTCATATCATCTAGAGGCATGTGGGGTTTTTCCAGGTACTTTACAGAATGATATTTAAGCATTCAGTGTTAATTATTTATTTGGTTTGGTAAATGGATTATGCATACAACACCTGGGGATGGCTTATAGTATTTGTGCAGACCTAGTCAAATGGGATAAAGTTTCAAGTAGGGAACATAAACTTCCAAGATGTAGCAAGAATACTCTTGTTTCTTAGAATACAAAGGATAATCTCACATGGCTTAAAAGGGCACACAAGGTCAAGAATATGTGGAAAGAGAAAAAGTCAAAAATTAAATTATGGTTTAAAGAATTTCAGAAGGACTGTATGTTTACCAATCCCTATTTTAACTCCAGCAAAGGAAAATTTCTCACACTCATGCAAGATTTTGTGATCTAGAAATTATACTTCAACTAACGATGACGTTCATAGCTGCTATTGTATTGGGCAAAATCTCTGCATTCTCCTTTTTTAACACTTTGTAGAGTGAATTTCAAAACACTATTATCTTTAATATTCATGTGTTTACATTAATAGTTGATGGAATTACTAGTATATGGAATAGTTTGAGAACAATTTGGGAATCACATCCTACTTTATTACTTAAAAATTTCTGATAATATGACACATTCATTGTTGCAGCTTATAATGTAATGCACACTAAATGTCAGTACAGGATATGTACTTTGACAAACTGTAAAGTAAGAAACAAGTTCAGTGATGGATTAGCCTTTATAATATTAATAATAGAATGCCAGAATTTCTCCTCTCTCATCTTCAACTTCCATTCCTAGCCCTTCCCCACAAAATCTTTAGAACATTACACAGATTGAAATTTTCTCTCCTTTTTCTCTTTCTCATTTTCTGAGTATCTTATTATAAATACAGAAGTGGCCAACAATGAGCAATAAATTCAATAAACAAGCAGCTTAGATAATTCTGTGAACTATATCATCAATTTCTGAGCTAACAATTCTGTTCTGTCTTACCATCATTAATTAACTTGGATCATTAGCCAGATATTTTCTTTAAACATTTTCATTCTCACTGTCAAGAGAGCTGATTTACAAAGAGGAAACATACTGATTGAAATTCTGGTGTAACTTTACTACATCTGGAATTATTGATCTTGTCTACAACATTCGAACATGCAGGCCCATAAATTCACAATATCTCTTTGGGCCTTCCTTTGGGAATTCTCTTTCCCATTCACAAAGTTAGTAGAGTAGAAGCCAGCATTTCAAAAGTGACAGAAATGAGCACCCTATTTTTAAGGAATAAGTGGCTTACAGTTAGTCAAGAGAGAACAGAGAAACTCAAACTCATCATTAATAGTTATAAAAATAGCTGCTATTAATTATTTCCAATTTAACTGTGATAAAACTGAGTCTCCCTAGGTCAAGCAACTTGCCTAGATCCACACAGCTAGGAAACACCAGAGCCATTATTTCTATCCAGGTCACATTCCAGAGCCCACTGTCTTCCTCCTCTGTGAATCTCTCATGATGTCTTCTCCTATCATAAAAGGGGAAAAACTTCAACTTCCTGGAACAATGCCACTGACTCATAAAGTGAGAGAATTTCAGTGGCTCTGTTCCTAGACATTGCTGACTGGTCCCATTTCCTGTTTAATACTATGATTTTAATTTCTTTTGGTTTTTGTATTTTTTTCCCAAAAGCATGGTATCATGTTATGGTTTGTATCTAGATGTCTCCCCAAAGCCTTATGTGATCATGGGGGGGCGGGGGTTGAGCTTTTCAGACAGGCTGAATCTAGACTTTGTGATTGATTCATGATCTAAGGCAATGCCAGACCATTGCTTCCATACAATATAAAGGAAAGAAAGAGGCTTGCTCTCCCCTCCTCATTTGTTGCTTTTGGTATCTTCCACTGCCGTGAGCAGTTGCCTCTCTGGCAGGCCACCGTGCCTTAGAGCCAGCCCATTATGGATTGAAATCTCTACAAACTGTAAACCAAATAAGCCTTCCCTTTCTTAACTTGGTATTGGGTATTTTCTCTCAGCAATGAGAAAAGTAACCAAGACACATAACTTCAAAGGCAAAAGTACAAAAGTTTTATCAAAAAAGGAAATGCAAGATATTATTTCTCCTTTGGGTAATTTTGAATTGCTGTTTTCTCCATGAATTCCAATTTATCACAAATTACTTGTCATGAATATGATAATGTGTTATTCTTAAGCAGTAGAAATTCCCATGATTGTATGAGTAAGGGACTAAGAAACATGAATCTGGCTCTCTGGATCATTCTCTTTGGAGCTACTTATAATACATAGCCAGCTGATGAAAGACATGACAATTTAAATGATTCTCCACAACCATGTGAGTCATTTAGACATATGTTGTCTACATTTGCTGCTTAGCCTGTGGTTAGTGTATATAATCATACATATAGCTCAAGCCCTTCCTTTATGCTGTTTCAAAGACAAAAGAAGAGATCAAAGCTCTTTTGCTGTGGTCACATTCTGTCATATGTTTGTTTTGTTTTTTGCTTTTGTACTTGATCATCCCATTCTGCATGTAATATTCCCTTATTTAATCTACTGGGATTAATTTGTTTCCAAAATTCAGGTTATCTCTTTTTCTCCATGAAGATGTGCCTTCAGCCAGCCTTCCCAGTTTGCTCTCGTGTACTACCTCGTCCATGTTCCCTGGTACTCTGTCCATAGCTTTGTCATGATTATTTTCATCTATTTATATATTTAGCTCCTTACAGAAGGATTTGTGTTTTGTTTATCTCTACGCCTTCAGTCTTGGCGCATGATAAGAGCATAATAAATGTAAAAAAAGAAAAGAAAAGTAATAATGAGGAAATAACATGAGATGTGTAGTGAAGGACATGTTCTAAACATACTTTTTTCTGTTTTTATAGGTTGTTCTAAGAGGGCACAATTTAGTCTAAGTCCATTTTTGAAACTTTGGTATAATCAGAGTATTTCCGGACTTGGTGACAACTACTTCTTATTTGGCAAAGTTCCTTAACTGAAATAAATACCCTAGAAAGAAAGTTCTAAATAAAATCAATAATTTTCTGATTCTCTAGACTTCATGAAATGATCAAAAATGAATCCCTGGCTTTCCTATGATTTTTCGGAGAGGACCAAGAACTGAACTTCCATACTTTCCCTTCTTCTCCATCCCATGCCATAAATGTACACGTTCATATATATTCATTCTCCCCCCACACACACACACCATATTATTATGCTTTGACCCAATTCTGAAGCTAACCATGGACCACAAGATGAACTCTTACTGGCAGGCTAATACTATTAAATACTATATATCAAATTACACAAAGAAAGATCATTTGCTGGCGGATATCATTGTTCCAAAATGTCATTATGAAATATAGAACAAGCACCCTAGCTTGACTGTAAAGTCCCTCAATTTACTTACCTCAGCCTATCATTCTATTTCATACTCAAGTTTATTTTATTTTCTTTTGTTTTTTTTTTATTTCTTGAGACAAGGCCATGCTATGAGGTTCAGACTGATCTTAAACTCACTGTGTACCCTAGGCTGAACATTCTCATAGCAATGCTCCTGCTTAAGCCTCCACAGTAATGAAACTACAAGCATGCACCACTAACCATGTCAGGCCTTCCCATCCAATTTATAACAGAAATGTATAAATGGAATGGACTGTTATACTCTCAAACATTTCTTTTTTCTTTACTGAAAATATCTTTTTACTCTCTTTTTCACATGTTAAAATGATCATAATTTCAAGTTCTTTTTAAAAACTTGCTAAATATTTTAGGCTATAGTGATCTCTTCATGGTTTAACTGACATTATTATAAATGTCACTAACATGTTGTCTATCCACAGTCATCAGGACTGTCAATAGAAACTGCTGCACTAATAGGAATATTCTATGTCTGAGATGCTCAATATGGAAGCCATGAGACATAAATGTTGCTAGGTGCTTAAAATGTGTGCACTGTAACTGAGATACTAAATTTTATTTTATTTAAATTATTTAAAATTAAACTGTTCATGTTCTGTGGCTTGTATTCTTTGGTAAGAATATATATATATATATATATATATATATATATATATATATATATATTCATATATATATATGACTGAAGGAATTAGTGCTTTATTGCATATCCAGTGTATGTAATGATTATAGTAGTATCTATTAAATGTTGTACTTAATGCATTGCTTGACTACTGGGTTTGCCTCTGTGATATTATCTTTAAAAGAGTCTTGCCCCTACATGCATAACTTTTAACAATATTGTACAAATAATATTTGCGTTATTTTTTCTTAATTTTAGTAGTTTAAAATCTCTCAGAATTGCATCATATCAATACTTGGACCTTTCATCACTATACAAACAAAACAAGGTTGAGAATGATTTGGACTGAACCTCTGAAGAAGCAAGCTCCATTATTCATTACCATCTCTTCTCTTTTCCATCTGGGGGAAAAGCATGGTTTACATACCTACTGAGACATGCAATTACCTCAGTCCTCAGTAAGAGCATTTCTACAGAAAAAGAATGTCCTGTCCCTGGATAAAATGAAACAAGTTCAGCTAACAAATCTTTGCTTTATTTCTCCCCTGAAATATCACTACTTTCTGAAGTAGTTCTTTACTAAATATTTTCCCAGAGCATTGTTGTCTCTATTTGTGTGTTTGCCAATGAAAAGCCCGATGTGGAGTGAGGAAGGTTAGCTCTCTGCCAACAGGTCAGGAGAGGTAGTATGTCTTTGGAATTTGACGGTGATGTGCCCCTGGCACATTCCGGCTTACCCACGGCCCTTCAGGAATAATCATGCCAACAGACCAACAATGCAATAAAATCCTGTGCCGAGAAAAGCCAAGAGCAAAGTGATCAAGTGGTCTAGATGCAGATTAGATTCTGACTCATTAATAAACCTTCAGAAAATGAACCTGAGTGTGTCTCTAATAGTAAAAGTTTACAGAGATGTTTAATGATTTCAGAATTCAGCCACACCACATGCCTTCCCTCTGACTCAGCAAAGAGCAGGACCAGGGCAAAGGAGCCACTTGAAAAGCCAAGCAATCAGCTGTATCTTTTCCATTCAAAACTAAGTTTATTTGGAAAGACTAGAAAAGCCTTCAATGAAAACTTTCCTCTAAAATAATAAGATAAAAGAATTTAGGTTGCTATTATGAGCCAGACAGTATCAAGAAATAATTATATGTGTGTATTTTCCCCTGCTTTGTAAAATGTTTACAAATTGTAGTATAAGCAAGTTTTGGAGACAATGGTAAGGATAACAACAGTATTTAACTTGTAAATTTTTTATATTTAGCTATAAAAATTCACCATGTGTTTAAATCACATTTGAATACATACACATAAAATTTTCATCTGCAGATATGAGCCAGTGGCTAAAGAAAGAATTTATGATTCATTTTCCTCAGAGCAAATACAATGAAGATGCTTGGTATCTTGTATTTATAAAATACATTTTATGAAATTCATTGTCACTATATCACCCAAAGAGTGTAAGTAAAGATCTTAATTAAAAAACTTTTAAGCATGCACATAATCTATTAACAGTGCAGATAATGATAATTAAAATTTGAAGGGAAACATACAATTTATGATATGCATTTTATATACTTTCCTTCACTTGATTTTCATAGAAAAGAACTTTATCTGAGGTGAAGGAAGTTTAGTGAAAGTAAGTAAATTGTTCAATGTCATTAAAAGAGTTACTATTAAAGCTGGAACATGATCTTGCCATCCCTGAAGCTCCTTTCTTCTGCAATCTAGGCTAAGCCTCAACAATATCACATCCAGGAAAAATTTAGAGTGGTTGCTTGCATAAAAAAATTGTGACAAAGTAAAGCAGAATGACTTGCAAAGGTCACTCCTATTCAGAAGGAGCTTTTCAGGAAAGATAGACTACTTTGGATAGTATGACATTTTAACAATATTAGTGCTTGCAATCCATGAACAGGGAGGTTTTTAGGTCTTCTTCAAGTTTTTTCATCAGTGTTTTCATTATACAAGTTTTTTTTAAAAATATACTTCCTTAGTTAAATTTATTCCTAGGTATTTGAAGGAGTGGTTGTTTAAAATGAGATTGCTTTCATGATTTCCTTTTCAACAAATTTGCTTTTATTGTATAGAAAGCAACTTTAAATTATCTATGGGAAGCCCTTATAATGTAATGAATAAAAAAGGCCATGGTTTTAACATAAGAAACCCTGAGATAAGTCCTACTTCCACCATGTGACAGCATAGCCACCGTGCACAAGTCTTCACTTCCTCTGTGTTGCACAAAGTAAGTCTACATCTCAGGATTGTCATGAGAGTTAAGGTAACACAAGAGAAAGTTATTTAACAGTAATGATGACAAACTATTAAGTGTTTACTTAAGCATCAGCATAGTGGACATCTAGAAGAGTATAGGCATCTATATATTGTAAATAAGAGCATTAAATATCTCTTTATCTTGCAGCTTATTTAGTGAGCTCTAGAATCCCACTCCAGGGGCCTGCTATGAGCTGGTCATACTGATAGTATGAGCTGATGTCTCTTGCCTTTGTTTTGTTTTTTCTTTTGATTTGTTTGGAAATGAATGTAGCTGGTTTTGTTTTGCAATCACCCCTCCAATCCTTCAAGAAAAAAATTTTCACAATTTCATAGTTTCTTCCCAGTTCAAGGGCATCTCTATCATGTCAATGCCTATTAGGCATATGCATATATACCTGTGCATAGGGAGGGTGTGTGTGTGTGTGTGTGTGTGTGTGTGTATATGTGTGTGTAGCTGTGACATTGGAAAAAGATAGCTGTCTGGGCTGTGTAAAATCATAGCTCACCCCCAGGCTTCTAGTGTTTTATGATTCTGTGCTCTACATCGTTCCTGTTAAAACTGCCAGCATCCCAGTTACATCCATCCTGGCTTCTGCATTTTGATGCAATAGCTTAACTTCTAGAATTATATGTATACTCCCTACAACCTATAATGTCAGCACACTAAAATCCTACCTATATGAATTCCATTTTTCTGCTTACCAGCACTTTAGGTTTGTACCTCTGTGTCTTGATTATCAAAAACTCTTCCAATCCAGGCTCCCTCAAGAAATTGTTTTGAGGCCCATTGTTAGAATAAGAAAAATTGAAGCTGTAGAAATCATTTTAGCTGAAAAAAGGAAGAAAAGACTTTTTCCTTCAAGTTCAATTACCCCAGTTTTATTAAGATTTCAATCTTAATTTCATTTACTCCTTCAACAAATAGTAATTGGAAACTAATCAGATGCCAAGTTCTATGCAGTCAGCATCAAAATTTGTTTTACCTGCACCTATGATTTGCAGCTGAAAGGCATAGAAACCAATAAAAAGCCACATGGGGCATAAATATACAAGAAATGTTGAGAATTGCTTCTTTTTCTTTTCTTCAAGGGAAGCCCACTTTTCACTTTTGGTTGTTATAGTTGTTGTCTTTGTTGTTTTTCTTGTGAGTCAAACTGCTCTGAGCCTTCCTTGGGGCCTGTGACCTTTCACAATACACCTATCCCCATCCAACACAAGGCTCTGTCTCAGCTATAATATATTTAACAAGTCAGAAATTTCATATATGTCTTTTCAGACATTCAAGACACATATATAAAAATGTACAGAACAGTAGACTGTCTTTGATCTGATCATCTTTCTGCTAAAATTGAGATCTTCAGTTTTCTGCCAGAATAGATTCTGCTGGTCTCAGGGGTAACTGAAGCTCTGAGTGCTTCTTAGGCTCTAAGATAGAGCCAGGCATTTAGTATTCAACAAATTTTTCTAAAATGAATACTAAATCACTGGAGAAAGATTAAATTATTTCAAGTTGAGCTTTAGAGATAAACTTTACTAAAGGTAGAATTTCACTTTCAAAATTCTAATTATTGAACATTTCCACTCTATAATAAACAACTAAGGAAAAAATATCAAAAATGCTCAGAGAAATAAAATTTTTTACAAAATTTTTTTAAAATGCTCAGAGATAGAAGGTGCAGATCACTAAGGTGTTCATAAGCATATGAAGTCCTCACTTCAAACCTATTTGCCTTTGCTTCATAAAACATTCTAAAAACCATAGATTTTTTTGGTTTTGTTTTGTTTAAAGAGTTCTAAGGAGCTCTAGAGTGGTTTTTTAGAGTTCTAGAGATTTTGTTAGAGCACACTTGAAGCACATAACTAGAAAAGGGAAGGTGGCATCAACAAGGCAGGGCACTGACAGGAGGAAGAAATAGAAGTATGCAGCCTAAAAGTAAATGAAGAGAAAAAAAAAGCTTTAAAAATATAAGAATGTTAATGTATAATAGCATTTAATTTGGAGACAAATAGTTACACAATCTCAGAAATTTCCTAGTGAAATCACTGAATCACAACTTATATAAACTTGTTGACATATTTGGAATCATCTCGTAAGAACGGAATTATGTGTTTTAAATGTATCAAAGCAAGAATAACTCTTATCCTTAAAATTCTCCAAATATTAACTATTTGGAAAATTTTAAACATTCAAAATGTCTCATTCACTAAAGCATCTGGAATGTTGAGATTGTTTTAATATATACATATGCACAGCAGGGTCACACATATATACATTTAAATTATGCGAGTCAGAATTACTGTTAAGCTAGAAAACCTCGTTTCCTTAACATGTAGTCTAACCGATTATTAACTCTTTGCTTGTCAGCTTCCAATAAAAGCATGACCAAAGTGGTTACCAGAAATGCAAATTTTAGGTTTGTGCTTTCTTTTTACCTAATGAAACTGAGACCAAAGAAATTATGTCACTGCTCAGTGACTCCATTTATCTGTTTGTATATGAGAAAAATAAAAGCTGGTTTCCAAAAAGTACGGTAGGCTTTGTTCCCATTTCAAAACTTAGAAATACTTCAATCCTAATAATAGACTAGTTTGGGATTATTATTTTCTAATAACAAACACCCTTCAAGGAAAAGATGCAAAGGAAGTCAGTCCTTTCCCTGATTTTCTTTCCTTACAATCTTTCTTTTCCAAAGAACACAACAAAGAAACAAAGAGCCAAACCTACTGACTCATGTCTTTTTCTAATAGTGTTGTGGTCAATTTGCTTCTGCATAAAAAAGTAGTAGTGAAGCTTTGAACTCTGGTTTTGGAAGGCCTAGAATGGAAAAATGTCTTTTGCAAAAAAAAACAGCACATTCCGAATCTGTCCAGTGTTATGCATTCAGAGGCAAAAAGTCCACTTGGGCAAGCAGTCCCAATGGAAGCCATTTTCTGTTCTCTAAACTTTATGAAAAGTAAATAACTGAACTTTACTTTTCAAAGGAATCTTGACTGTAGTGACAAAGGGTTCTCAGGTACATTGGTTCATTTAATAGATGCCTTTTGTTTCTTAATGTTTTGTCATTATTTCTTGTTATTTGCTTTAATTGTTAAAGAGAGTGGCTAAGTAATAGTATTTGGTGCATTTCTAAATAACTAGTGTCATTCTTTAGCTACATATCACTCAGTTGAGAAGTTTGTGTCAGCATCAAATCTCATTACTAAAATGCTCTAAAAAAGTCCCTAGGTCATTTCTCTCTATTCTCCTTAGGAGGAAGAAACAACTTCAGTATACTATTAACACATGCATCCTATCCACAGGCCATTCTGTCCTATGTCCTTTCCTTACTGTCACAATAAAAACAAAATTTTTTTTCTATAAGTTACCCCTTGCCTATTCTCTGAGCACTTTACACCTTGCTGTCCTTCTGAGACTTAACTCTGAATTATTTGCACTAGATTGTGACTCATCCCTGTCTTAAACCTTTCAAAAATATTTCATAGTACTCAATTAGAATCCAAACTATATCTGAGGAATTACAAGGCCTTTCATCATCAGGTTCTGCCCATCCTTCTAGCCTCCTTCCTTGCCACATCACCTATTGTTTTCAATTTCATTCTACATGACAGTTACAGTTATTTTCAAAAGTTCCCTAGCTCTTCTAGGGTTTTCACTCATATTGTTCTGCTCTTTCGTCTTAGAACACTGTGTTCTCATCACCTCCTCAAATCCTTACCAATCCCAGAAGCCTTCTTCAACCCTCTGGATCAGAGAAGGTAGTCCTACTATGTGTTCTCACATTGCCAACATCTCTCTGTGGCACCTAATGCTCCCAGTGTTTCTGTTCAGTTATCTGATTTTCTCTCTAGCCTATAAATTCCATTATGGCTTGAATTTAGTCTGCCTTAACAAGCAGTGTATCTCCAACACAGAGTGCAAAAGCAGAGGTAAGTCTCAGCATGGCTAGACAAAAGAATAAGTAAAGGTAAACCAATGAAAATTAGAAAAGTATAAATAACAGAAACAAGATAGTAGATTCAGGAGTCAACCAGGAGATTAGAAAAACGTCAGTTGTCAAAGAAGTTAAAAATCAAGAAGACTTTGGCAATCAACAGCTAAGATAAGAAAAAAGTTCCAAAATAGGCTCTTAGCAATGGTGTAGTCAAAAATGATCATACAACATCCAACTGGTCCCTCTCATTCTCATCCTGGGAGTTTCCTAGAGAGTTTTAAATTGTGGGTCAATTTTTTTCACCATAATTTCACATCCCCAACTAGCCCTACTGAATCTGATCCTCAGAGGTTGGGGTCAGAAATCTACATTTGTGATCACTATTCTCAGCATTCTGTGTACCTTAAGAGCTAAGGCCAGAAGTGGGAACAATGGCAATAGCTGGGAAGTAAAGAAATCAAGGATGAGGAGCAGGCACCTTTCCCTAAAAGTGGTCAACTCAACATTGTGAGTCCTGAGTTGCTGCACATGTGGTGAGGCAGACTCAGTGCTAGTAAGCCACCTTTGCTGCTTCATCTATGATCAGCAAGGCACAGCTAACTCATGGTTGGCCCTTAGATATTCTCATAGGGTAATCTGTATGTGGGGGTAGGGAGTGTTTTCACAGTACTTTAGTCACAGCCCCCACTTAATTTCTCACTGCTGTCTCCTTTTTCCTGTTTGGAGCATGGCCCAGTATAATCCATCTGTGAATTTTGTCTGGACAGATGAACATTTAACTGGTGTTCAATAAAACAATAATCCCTTGCCTAGGACCTGGACAAAGTGCTAATAATAATAACTATTAACTCATCATAAGTGATCACTCCTCTGGGGAAAACAAAAACCTCCCCTTGAGTCCCACTAAAATTGTGGTTTTAAAGCCTTCTCCAATTTTGCATGATTGTCAAAGAAAAGTAATTAGATATGGCTGACTGGCAAAAGCATCTAGAAAGTTCTATGTGAGGAAAAGAGGTTCACTTCAAACCAACATTTCCTATTTTGATCTCATATTCCAAGTAGTCTCATTTTTTCCTTTGGGTTTTATGTATATTTTTTTCATTTATAGTTTTTTCATTTATAGTCATGCCCAAAGTCTGTAATGCTTACAATGGACCCAGAATAAACACTTGATTTCTACTGTTCTTCTATTATTTATATCTTAAGATTATCCTTCACCTTCTTCACAAGACTCCATTCTCTCACTGGTCATTTGACGTCAAGGCATTGTGCCTTAAATTTTGATAAACCAGAATGTATGTGATAATGGGCAAGAAAAACAATACATCTTGACTTTCCCAAAGTAGTTTGATTCAAATGTTTTAAGTGTAATTGAAAACATATTTTTACCAGCAAATTGAGCCAATAAACCAGAAAAACCGTATGGAAACACCAGGATCAACTTTTCTAGCTTTTAATAAACTGCAATAGAGAGACTTAGGAACAGTAAGACATTTACATTTCTTTTTTTTTTTTTTTTTTTTTTTTGGTACCAGGGATCAAACTCACGACCTCACATTTGCCAGGCAGGTGCTTAAGCCATTGAGCTAAATCCCCAGCCCGACATTTACATTTCAACACAGAATAATACAAGATGAGTAAGTGTGGTGCATCAAATATGCTCTGTGCAGAAAGTTTCAGCAGGGCAAGAAGAGGAAAATATAAACATGATGGCTTTGTCTACCTCTTCAGTGTCAGTGTATTCCTTTACACAGGTGGTACAGTCAAGGAGGGAAATGCAACTACCTTCTTCCCCTTCAGTCTCAAGTTCTAAAAGCATGATAATCTTTCTTTAATTATTATCATTTTAAAGTATAACTACAAAAGAAATATCCTCTTGAACAAAGTCATGTTCTGAATTCCAATGACATAATTCCTACCAGATTGATGAGACATCATCTCCCATCATCCCTGCAGTCAGCCTAGCTTTCCTAGGCCGTGTTCATGGTGGCAGAGTGTTGTTGACAATGGAAAGAATTCTGGCTGGCGAAATTGCATCTTCGGCACACACTAAATGTTACTGGCATACTGGCTTCTTCTATTTCTCTAGCTATTAATTGGAGCAGATTTGTTTACTCAATTTATGAAATGAGGAAATCACTTAAAGGTTTTTAAAAAGCTAATTATAGAGCTTTTAATAAAAATAAAGTACACATAAAATCTTTTTACCCTAGGAAAAGAGGCCAAACTTTTAAGCTGTATAGTTATCTAATATATACTGCATTAAATTCCAAGGAACATGATTTGACTCAAAGTTGTTTAATACCATGATGTAATAGGCTCTTAGTGTGCAGAAGAGAGCTGGTATGTTTAAAAATATCCTTTGAAACATGGATGTCAATTTTAAAAATGCATCTCTTCTATGTGCTGGCAAAGGAATGAAGATGGGAAAATGGTTACACGCTATGAGTCTAAATTGTTAGAACTTTTGTAGGTTAAACCAATCATTCTGATATAGGGAAATGAGACTCCCAACCTACTAGATATCTGGTATGAGTTCCTGTTCTCTAGAACTGAAGAATGAATTTTAGGAACAACAGAAGTTAAGAGCATATTATATTTACTGAAAGAAAGCGTCTGAGAGCCAGAAAGAGTACCAAGCGGGTGGCCAAAGACTGTCTTTTCTAATGACTTTTACAGACTAAAGCCACAAGGTGAGATGGGTCCAAGGTGGGGAAAACCTGGAAACTTGCAAGGTGGGCATAAGGTAGGATAGAACTGAGGTCAACCAATAAGATTAATTGCTCAGGTAAAATTGATTAAATCAAAAACAAATGGGGAAGCAAGTCACATAGTAAGCAGGCGTGCTTGACAGCAATGACTTCCTGTAGGGGGCTGGGATGGTGACTCCTGACTTCCTCAGGGTGATAGAGAGAGAACTGTTTAGACTGTCAATCCTTAGGATGTGGGTGTATTTGCTTGATCCTTTGTCTTGAGATTTGGCCCACAGCAGGAGATGCCTGTCTCCTCTGAGAACACAAAGTATCTGAACTTTTGCCCTGAGTTCTTTGAGGGCTTAGCCCTGTCTGACTGCTTATAATATTTCTAACTAACTCAGCTGCCTGTAACAATTCCACCCTTGGAATCTATCCTACACATGTGTAGAATAGTATAGGCTTACTTGTATACCTTGGGATATAAGAATAAGAGTGTTCACTAAAAGGCACAATCAACAGTGTAAATCTGTGCTGGAAAATGGAAAAAAATACACGGGTATACAAGGTATCAATATTTAGAATATTTAAAGAACTCTTACAATTCAAAACAAAAGACCAATTGAAAAATAAACAAAATACTTAAATAAATTTTTCTCAAAGAAAATATGTAAGTGGCCAGAATGCACATAAAAAGATGTTTTGCATCACTTAGGGGACTGCTAATCAAAACTACAGTGAAAAACAACTTCATACCCATGAGAATGGGCAATATCAAAAGAAAAGGGAAAAAAAAGGAAAAGGAAAGGAAAAGACTATGTATTATCAAGGACATGGAAAAGATAAGACCCTGTGAGTGGTTGGTGAGAATTTAAAATGGTACAACTGCCATGAAAAAATACAGCAGTTCCTTAAAAATTAAAAATAGGATAACAATATGATCCAGCAATTCCACTTTAAGGTATAAAACCAAAGGAAGTGAAAACAAATTTTCAGATATTTGGTCACCCATGTCCATGTCCATGTCCATGTCCATGTTCATAGCAGCATTATTCACAATAGTCCAAAAGTGGAAGCAATTCAGTAGGTCATCACTAGCTGAATAGGTAAACAAATTGTAGTAAATACATGCAATCAAGCATTATTCCATCTTAAAAGGTAGGAAATTCTGTCCCATGTTACAGCATAGATATTCTTTGAGGACATTATGCTAATAAAACAAGTTACAAAAGAAAATCTTTACATTTATATTATTTATTTCAAGGAGTTAAATTCATAGAAATAGAATGTAAGATAGTGGTTGCCAAGGACTAGAGGGAGAAAGGAATAGGGAATTATTGTTTACTGGAAGTAGTATTTTAGTATTGCATAATTAAGAGTTCTGGAGATTGTATAACTAAGTGATATATTTATTAATATTGAACTGTTCACTTAAAATAGTTAAGATAGTTTTCTATGCTTACCTAGTTTATTTATTCAACAATAAGTACTTGTCATTTAATTTTATTATTGAGTACAACTTGTTTTTTAGAAAAGTTTTAAATATATAGCAAAATTAAAGTCAGAGAATATACAAATTTCCCATATACCCATTAACACATCTCCCACTAGACCAGCACATACATTACAGTTGATAAACCTACTGTGACAGTCTCCCCCACTACCAGTATCCCCTACTAAAGTTGTACATTTGTAACAATGAACCAATGTCCTAGTTTACATTAGAGTTCACTCTTGACAAGTTTTATATATTTTCTACTATAATTTTTGAAAGGAAGATCACTATAGTAATAGTGACAAGATAGACAAAAGATTAAATCTTTCAAATGGAAATCACCATTCTATAGAATTCCTTGAATGCATTGAAAAGATGCTATCTATATGCAGTAATTAACTCAGAAGCATGTAATAGATCTATGTTTTGACTGGAAGATCAATTTCAAAAACAAAATGTTTATAATGACTGTATTAATTTGCTATGGCTGATGTAACAAAGTACCATAACTAGCTGACCTAGATAAAGTTGTGAACTCTTCAAGTCCAAGATCAAGTCATGGGAAAAGTTGGTTTTTTTGGAAGGCTCTAAGGAAATATTTGTTACATGCATCCTTACTAGCTTCTGATGGTTTTCTGGCAATCTTTAGCATACCTCTGCTTGTAGATGGCACATTACCCCAGCCTCTGTCTTCATTGTTACATGGTGTTTTCCCTGTATACGTATTTGTCTCTCTCTCTCTCTGTCTCCAAAATTCCTTCTTTTATAAAGACATCAGTCATCTTGGATTAGGGATCCACCCTACTCCACTATGACCTCATCTTGACTAATTACATCTGCAAAAGCCTTATTTCCAAATAAGATTATGTGCCATTATTGGTGGTTGGAATTTCAAAATATAAATTTGGGAGAACAAATTCAATCCCGAACAATGATTTTACTTTTTATTATTAGAAAAGCTAAATACATATACATATGTATATACATATGTTTATATTTGAGTAACTTATAAATGACTGGATGATTGATACCATAACTGGTATCTGATGTTACCTGCCACTGAAAATGGTGGGAAATGATAAGGATAAATAAGCAGTATTTTGATATCTTACTTTTAAATTGATTGAGAAATGTTCAGCAAGCATATGTAACTATTTAAAATTTAAGGAAGCAATTGGAAAGTTTTTAATGCACCTTATAGGTATCCACTAAGATAGATTCTTTCTACTTTGGAAAGAATGGGGACCATGATGAAATGTTCCAAAATCACTGAAAAACTTTTCAGATAGCAATGTTCTAAGCAGTAATATTTTATACATTCTCTTAAAGGGTGAGGGCTTTTGAGTCCATGGAAAAGTAAAATTTGCATTAAGTTTAGATTCCAGAAAGCCAAATAGACCTAGTCACTTCTAGACCTAAATGACCATTTAATGTTAGGTCTTTAACCACATAGGGATTGTCTTTTTGTCTTTAAATATTTCTATAAATTTCAGTTTTGCAGCCCGTTGTAGTTTATATCTAAAAGTCTCCCCAAAGCCTAATGCACTAATAGGTGGGGCTTTTGGAAGGTGATTGAGTAATGGGGGCATGACACTCATCAGTGAAGTAATCTACTTCCCCCTTAATTAAACAATGAACACCATCAAGTTATATATTACTATAGTTCTATCAATTCCCATACCACAATTTTCAACATACAATAGACACTCCATTACATATAGTTCATTGATTTGGTATTGAAAGGGAGGACCAAAACAAGACACTTACCCTTAGTTATAAAATAATGACCAACCTCAGAGCTAGGTCTACCATAGGAATACCCATAGAATTCTAAGGGTATTCTCCTATCATAAATAGCATATAGCTAGATAACTCCAACAAGCAGCTCTACTGTTGTATATTGTTGGCCTTTCCTCTACATGAAATATAAGCACTTAAGAGCAGACATTTTGTTTTGTTTTGGCTTGTTGTATTCCCAAGGTCTAGAGAAAGGCCAGAAACTATTACTATTTGTTGAATTAAGGATTATAACAAGGTATTTTTCTTCAATCACAGCATTCAGACTGACTCCACTTAAATATCTTTTCCTTTCTTATAATAGTATCTTGAGTAGATTCTATAACTTTTTGGCTACCTTCAACAATAAAGGCACAATCCAGTCAAAAATTTTAACCTCATATCCAATACAAATCTTTTTCCTGTACCACCAGTGGCCAGACTTGTACTCTGCTTTTACCCCTCCTCACACCTCAGTTTCTTGTTTTGGATGCTGCGTATGTCCAGCACTGGTTCTGTCACCTCTTTTGTTAATCCTATCTGTGATGACCTCTGTCTTCAAGCTCAGGGAATAAAAGGAGGGAGAAGAAATCAACAAGATTTTGGGGGTTTTACCTTGCTTTGTTGTGTTAGCTTATTGTAGCTGAAGAGCTTTTTCCATGAATCTTTATTGGGTATAGGCAGCCACTATTAGTGCTGTATCTCTCATGAGATATAGGTGCAAGTTCCTTAGAGGGTGCTAGGACCAATGAAGGGGAAGTTTTTACCTTGCCTCTTGCCCTCTCCTGAGAAATCTAACCCAGCTACTTTCTGTGAATTCTTTCTGACTCTCAAGAAATTCACACATGATCATCTCCTCTAAAAGTAGGACTGTGAGCCACTAGATGACCCTTTGTCCCGATAGTTATTACCATTTCAGACTGGAAGGCTGACTGGAACCCCATATTCCACTTTCAGTGCATAGAAAAGGTCCAGTCAACATACTCTTATTTATGCTACACAAAACAAAACCTTTTGTATTCACTGCTTTCTCAGGGGCCAACAGAGTACTTTGTCCTGCAAGCAATGAGAGAGACAATAAATTCTTGTAGGTTTATAGTCTTAATAAAGGTTTAGGTATTTTATATGTTGATCAGAAATTCTGATCAACTGAAAGGTGCTAGAAGAAACTTAGGGAAATCACATCTTGAATCCTGATCACTTCAAACCTCTATAACGATGTGTAAACCCCAATCTGAACTTTCATGGCATGTAGATAGTTCCTCAAGTCCTCCAATTGCCAGAAACTCTCTCCAAAGAAGAAATAGCAAGGCCAGTGTTTTAAAAATTAAACCTATGGTTAAGGAGAAATTAAAGGTAGAAATATTTGTTAATGAGATAGCTTTCTATCCATACTTGCTGCAAGGTCTTTGGGCTCTAAACTGTCTCAAAAGCCACTGGAATCTAATGCCATCAGAGTCCCAAAACAAACATTTGGCCACAATTCACAAATAGTTAATAATCCTTCTTCAGATTTGATTCATATTATTGACCTTATCACTGGACTGTCTTTTGATCACCCTCATATAAAATGGGGCAGTCTGTTATTTTGTTTCACATTCACAGTTTCACCAACTTCAAGTCCTCATTGAACATATTAGATACACCCTTCTGCAATATACATTTGAGGAACAAAAAAGTAAATTGGTGTAAAAAGTTCCTGGGCAAGTGTGAATAATATAATTTTGTTGGTTTCTACTTTCCACTGAAATTTCTCTCATGTTTTCACTTAAATCCATTTCCTTCTCTATACTATTGTTCACTCAATAATAAGACATAGCATCTACTTTTCAAAAACAAATGCCATGAGAAGTATGATATGTGAATAACAAAATTTTGAGTTTAGGGAAGAAATTCCTATTCTATTACAAGTTCTCAATTAACTCAATTTCTTTGGCAAGCCTTGACCTTTATACTCTTCATTTTCCTTATCTGCCAATTTAAGACCAGGCAAATTTATGATTCAGTTATTGTTTATGCTATAATAAATAGACTCTGTGGAAAACATTTTCTATAAGCTAATATACATAATCTTCATTTTGTAGATGAAGAAACAGAATGAGGAAGATTAAGTAGCTATCATAGCATATGGCTTGGCTAGTCAGTGATACAGTAGAACCAGAATTCAAACCCTCATGTATTTAGTTCGAGATGCCTAGCTCATAACATCTACAATTTGATTTTATCCTCAGTGAGCTCTGAGCTTCATCAAACAAATCTTTGTGTTCTATGTTCAAATACATGTGCTATTTTATTTCATTGCAAGAAGGGTGTAGGGGAAGTTATTATTCTTGGTTGTATACAGTAGGACCGTGAGCTACTAGATGCCCCTTCGTCCCCATAGTTACTACCATTTCAGACTGGAAGGCTGAGGAGCAGATGCAGTCATTTTCTTTTAAAAAATATCTAAACAAATGATTTTATTTTAAATATTTCCCAACATACATATTATACATACTTCTTCAGAGGACTAGAAATTACTTACTATTTGGCAGTTTTCCCTGTCTAATGTGGCTTCTTTCTATTTTATTATTATTATGTCAATTATTTACAGTACATTTTATCATTTGCTCTTTCTTATAGTGCAAAATGATGGGACAGAATGTGCTTCAGGGGAGAAATACAGCATTGTGTTGAGACACCATAAGGAATCTTAATTATTTTTCACAATTAATGTTTCAGAGATCATCTGTTTGCATAGATTAAAAGTAGAAGAACTGCAATGTCCACATATGGACAGATAAGAAATTTAAGGCTTACATAAAAGAAAACAGAAAATGTCATCATTCACCCTTCTTTTAAACAACAGATTTAGTATCATCTGTGTCTGTATGTTTTCCTTATCCTCAACACATAAGGAAGAGGGTGGAGAGGAAGGAAAGGTAGCTCTAACAGATACACACACTGATTTTATCAGGAATTATCTAATATGCTTAATAATGACTATCTTCTTTACACTGGCTCAGAAAGTAAAAATTGCCTTGAACATCTGTCTTGATACAGTGAATTATAATTTTCCTAACAGCTAGACGTTCAGTGAAAGAAGTATTTGAAACGATAAAAAAAAGCTAGAAATGAATGAGAATTTTGTAGACCTCTGTTTTTTTTAACTTTGGCAAAGCTATTTTAAATTGCATTAAAAAAACTGTCTGGCTAAAACAAAACAAATGTTTCCTGTCAGAATGGAAAAAGAAATTCCTGTCTAAACTTGTTTTATCTGGTTTTTAGTCCATTTAATTAAGAAAGCTGTTAAATGTCATGCTACATGTCATCAAATGCCCTTTTTAAAACTGATTTCAATTTTTCATAAATTCATTCCAACTTTTGTGTTTTCTCTAATCCTTTGGGAGTTTCTTTGTAGTGCAGTCATTTCTAAGAATCAGAGATCCACTGTTATTCCCATGACTACTTTTGCATATCAGACTTAAAAAGTACAAGAATACAGAAATATTTGAAAATCGAGTCATGTACTAAAATATAATATGTTTCAAACATATCATTAATATTATTTTTTGCAGTACTAGGGATTGAATCTAGGGGCACTGCCACTGAACTATATCCTTATTGCTTCTTCTTCTTCTTCATTTTTTTTAAACAGACTCTCACTATCCCAGGTAGGATTTGAAAATGCAATCCTCTTGCTTCAGGTTTGCTCAGTGCTGGCATTAAAAACATGCATTAACTTACCCAGACAACACTTACCTATAAGAAGAAAGATCAAGATTTAAAAATTGCTAGTACTGAATGGAGCCATAGTAAGTTTCATCCTTTGGTTTTTCATATTAAAAAAATGCTGAGACTAAGAACTTAAATGAAATAAAGATCACAATGTTGATACCAGCAAATTTCCTTTCTGTAAAAACCTGTGAACTTGCTTTACTACCATGCTATTCACAAAATTTATTTAGCAACTACTATATGTCAGATGGAGTGTTAACTGATGCTGTTACAAGATGAATAAAGGATTATGTCTGCCTAAAGAAGTGATAATCTAAGGTAGAGTGAAATAAATCAGTAAGTAAATTGTGTAACAAGTGACTTAGGAACAGCTTTAAAAGATCCATGCTTATTATATCACAACTTCAGAGGGTCAAGAAAAAGCACACTTAGCTGGGTCCTTTGTTTTAGGGTCTAACAGGACTGCAGTCAAGGTCATTGAAGGGTTGAAATCTTATTTGAAGTTCAACAGGAGAAGCATTTACCCACAAGTCCATGTTTTATTTCCTTGTGGTGTGTGAGACTGAGATCCTTGGATTCTTGCTGACTGTTATGTGAAGGTCACCCTCAATCCCTTGGCCCATGTACAACAAGCATGCAAATAAGGAGACAACTGAGAGGGTGTGCTAACATGACAGAGACAGAGATAATTAAGGACCATTTTAGAGTTTATCTACCATAACACTTTATAGTACATTTTATAGTACATGATAAATGCTGTGAAATAGTGCATGATAAATACGTGGGCTAGAGAAAGCTCAGGGGATAGTCTGTAAACCAGATGAAGACAGCCAAGCTGTCATTTGAGTGGAATTTAAAGAATGACATGCCAGTGAGTTGTAGTGCGCATTCTTGGAATCACAGAACACTGGGAGGCTCAGGCAGGAGGATCACAATTTCAAATCCTAAGCAACTTAGTAAGATTCTGTCTCAAAATGAAAAATAACGATAATAAAAATGGCTAGGGCAAGGTGAAGGCCTTAAATTCAGTCCTCACTCTAAAAAGGGGGCAGGGGAATGAGTCAGCAGATCAATGATGAAGGCCATTCCAGAGAAGTACAGCATCTGCAAATGCACAGGAGGATTTAAAAGCACCACCTCATTTAAGTCATTTTAAGTTAAATTGGAGTGGCACGAGATTAGGTAACTGGGAAGAATACTCTTGGTTTATGATGAACAACTTTTAGAGTGAAAAACTCTAGATTGGAAAAACATAATAACTCATAATAACTCAGACCCAAATTTAGTTATCCTGTTATCATGTACTGATGAATATATTTGTTCGCTTACATCTAACTTTTTGAGTGAAAGTAAGGGAGCATGAAGAGTCTTTCTTTTTTATTATAAGTATGATTTTATTGACAGATTATAATTGTATACACTAATAGGTAACAGTGTGAAGCTTCATATATGAATAAAATATATAATAAATCAGGCTCATTAACATATCCATCACCTCAATTACTTATCATTTTTATAAGACATTTGAAATTTACTATTAATTGTTTTCAAAATACAGCATATTATTTGAATTGACAATAGTCATTTTATTGTGCACATGTTCTCAAAATCTATTCTTGTCTGTCTGATTCTTATAATCTTTGATCAACATCTCTCCATTTCCTCCTTCCCCATCCAGTTAGCCTTGGTAACCACCATTCCACTCTTTTCTACTGTGAGTTCACCTTTTTAAATTCCTCAAATAAGATCATGTAGCATTTGTCTTTCTGTGTTGACTTAAAATACTCTCTTTCACTGCCTTTATGTTTGCTGTCCTTCTGTCTTTCATTTGGCATACCCAACTTCACCAACAGTGTGGAGGAGGAGTCAGAGAGAGAGAGACATGGAGGGAGTAGGGCGTTCAAAATATAATCCTATTCTGCCAGTCATCTACAAGTATCCCTGAAGAAAATATTTTTAAAAGAATATGGAACATGAACTACTAGAGAGGATTATTTCAAAGAAACTGGAACAAACTGTAAAAATAAATATAATTCAAAACATTCTTTGAAAGCATTGTACAAAAAATAATTCTCCAGATGCATAGCAGTTAGAAATATTTTTAGTATTTTTGAGGACAGGATGTTACAAAGTAGAAAACTCTTGATTATGTACACCAGTGTTTTAATGAGTAAAAATTGTGTGTAATTATGGTGTGCCACGTGATGCTCTGACATAGCTGTCCATTGGAAAATGGTTAAATCAAAGTATTTAACATGTGGACTACCTCACATTTTAACAATTAAAATCAGTTCTCAGATATTATTTATTAACTGTAGTCCTCATGAACCTATTCCTTTGAACTTAGTCTCCTGACTAACTGAAGTTTTGTGTGCCCTTCAGTCATCTCCTTAATGTTCCCTAACTCCAGCCTCTGATAATCACCTTTTTATTCTATTTCTATGAGTTCAGCTTTTTTCACAGTCCACAAGATAACAAGTGTTAATGAAGATGTGAAGGAAATCCTTGCACATTTTTTATGGAGAAGGAAGTAAGGAACTTCATTGAAATTAATAATCATATGGTCCAGTAATTCTGCTATTGGGTATATAGCCAAAGGAAATGAAATTATTAAGTCAAAGAGACATTTGCACTCCTATAGTAATTGCAGTATAACTCCCAAGAACCAAAATACATACATCAATTTTTTTTTATTTTATTTATTTTTTTTTTTTGGTACTGGGGATTGAACTCACAACCTTGTGCTTGGTGGCTTGCCAAGCAGGCGCTTAAGCCACTGAGCTAAATCCCCAGCCCACATACATCAAAGTTTGAGAGACAGTAAGTTACTATATGCAAACTGTCACAATGGGAAAAAAGAAGAATTAGGGAACTTCAATTACTCAACTTGATTGTCTTCTATAGAACATACTAGTTGGATTATGCTGAGTTTACCACTTTAAATTTTAAGATAACAGACATATAAATTCATAACTGATCAAATTTAAATTATTCTTTAAAGACAAACACAGAGTTAATAATCCAAAGGGGTCTCCATAACTCAAAGCAGCAAAAGGTAATTAGTAACTTCCTCATTTTTAGAAAGAAAGGTAGAAAATATATTTTTTATCTCAATATCTGTTTTATTTTTTTTGGATTATGAGCTGAATGTTTTTCTTATATCTATCATTTATTAAGTCCTTTAACTCATCATTGCTTGAGTTTTTTTAATACAATTTCCTTTTTAATAAATATGTCATTTCTAAAATTTATATTTGATTCTTCAAAAAAACAAGCTTTTTTAAGTATGTGTTTTTCTTATGAATTTTATTCTTTTTGACATTACTAATCATTCTTTAAAAACATATTTTACATCTCTTTTAGATAATTACATTATAGTTTAACTTATCAAATTGAATTCTTCCATTATTTGCCTCACCTAACTTATACAGTGAACTTCTGCTCATACTTTGTAATTCTGTTCTCTGAACTCATCTTCAGACAGCATAATTTCCCCTCTATATACTAAATGCCCCCTGATTTGTGGGGATTCCTATTGGAGTCATACAAGTTTTACTGATTTTAAGGCAGTTTTGCCTTAGTATTTTGTTTATGGATTGCTTGGTTTTGCACATTCAGGAGTCTAGATTTGGCTTTCTAAGGTAGAGAAGTATTTCCACCCATGGCCCACAAAACACAGATAGTTTCCATGGCACATCCTTATGCTATACCCTGAACTGCTTCTGATATAGATTATTATAGCTCTCTTCATGAACTCTGTAGATGTATTTTCCCATTGTACAAACAGCTATAGATGTTAGCTTCTAAAACATATATTCATGATCTTAGCATTGTTCTGTTTGCATGAGCCTCAACTCAACTACAATCACTTAAGTTCCTTTTATTTTCTGCTACTCAGTGATTTCCCTTTCTGGCTTTTGAACTCAGCTTTGTAGCTTTTTTATTTTTAAATTACATTGTAGCTGCCATTACTTTGTATTTTGAATTAGATAGTATGCTTACCACATCTGCTTAGTCAGCCAACTTTCCCAGTAATCAGTTTTGGAGCTGAAAAAAATAAATGTATTGATTTTATAATCATATGCCTTAGTGAAATAATCTTTTACAAGGAAGATATAGGTTCACTTCTTTTAACATTCATTTAGTTTGCTCTTTTTTTTCTGTAGGCTAACATCTAAGAAACGTTGTAGTAAAATGAAAAGATATGAGATTATAAATCCATCACAGTTACTACATGTGATTAGTGATTAGGCAAGACAGCTCCTTATTCTTTACTTTGGCACCAAAATATGAAGGAGAAAGAGTTGACTGTGCTCCTTGACTGATAATCCTTATATTTTCTAGCCAAAGGGATCTGACTGTCTTTTCAGACTCAGATGATAGGGACATCTTGTTTGCTTCTAAATATATTATGAGACTACCACCCATTAATTAGTTCGAAATGTTTTATAGTCCTTTATCTGTTAAAAGAGTTTATTGTTTCTGGATGAGTGACCTGAGCTTCTTACTTTGCTGAACAGCATCAGTCTATTTGCATAAAAATAAGTTTTGAACATAATTTGGGGAGGAAAACCTTTTCTTGTTTTTTTTATTATTATTGTACTTTCCTGTCTTCCTTTCGTCTGATTTTGAGACAATTGTTGATTTGATGGTATTTCTTTTAAAATACAATTTTATGTGCCTTTTCTAAGAAAGTAACAGAGCATAGGTAATAAGATTATTAGTCTTGGAATCAGCTTACCTGGGTTTAAATTCAGCCTCTACTTCTCATTACTGATTATGTGACCATGAGATGTATTTTAACCTCTGCATACCTCCAGTTCCACATATGGATAGTAAGAATGATCATGTTGATCATAGTGTTTATCACATGTTATAAACACTAAATGAGCTAACACAAAAGGTATTTTAAAAAAGCCTTCAATACGTGTTAGTTATATTGCAGATTTCTATGAGGCTTTTTGCACAAGTATCTAGAACCTAGCTTAATTATTCATAGTTTTATGGAAAAATTTCAAGTTACAGTATCTTGACACATAGAAAAAAAAGTGTCCTACATTATCACCTTTCATAATCTCTAGCTTTTTACCTGAATATGTGCCTGGAAAGTAATGAATCCAAATAACTTCTTTTTCAATCAGGTTTCTTGTTGAGACTGTTTAGCAATCTTGGGAATGGAGGAAATTGAGGCAAATTAAGAAGCCTTCACTTTGTGGCCAGAGAGGGCCCTTACCTCCCGGCCGGTCCTGTGGGCCAAGATAAACATGCTTGGCAAGGAATGCCTTGGTTACTCCACCCTGTCAACTAGGAGGTAAAGAGTTTAGACTTTGGTATGGCTACTCCACCCAACCTCTGTTCCATTTTTAATATACCTTTGTGATAAAGTGTATTGTATCCATTTAAAAAATTTCATGAAGGTGTGGCTGACAAGAAGGAAAGCAATATCCTGCCACTGCCTTAGACACAAAAGGTCCTCCAGCTCCAGCTCATGACCCACTCTCACTTTTCTGGCTATTCAGATCAGTCTCCAAATTTTGTCCAGTAAAAGCAATGTTCACATAGCCAGCACCTGGGAAAATGCCAGAAACTGTCCCTGGCAATATCCCCGGTATGTGATTGAGTTCACAATGGCAGGTCACAGAAAGAATATCAGCACACCTTTATTTCCTAAACAAATGTATTGCTGAAAGGCTGCCTGAAAGTCGAATGCTTGCAAGTTGAATCACTTGAAGGCATGGGGAATTTGCTACTTAATGAATGTTGCAGAGAGTTATTTATTGAACAATAATATTTCCTGATAAAGTAATAATGACCCTTTAGTTTATCTGTTTTTCACATTTAGAATTTTTTTTTAAAAAAGCATACCCATAGCATTAGGTTCTCTACTCCACATGTGATCTAGCTGGTTACTCAGTCTGGAGGCTTAGTAACCTTTGCAGTCTCGTACAGCTCAAAATTCACTGTATCTTACAAAAGCAGTTTAAGGACAAATGCATTCCCTCTCATTTGGTTATTTCTTATTCTCTTACAATATCAGTAGTCTAAAGGAGTACATGATTCTACTGTCAGTGTCTTGCAATGCTCTACTGCATGCTTCGTAATGGAACTGGCCTGACGGTTTTGATGGGCATGGCATAGAGAGCTCATAGAGACACAGTAAATTGGTATTTTGAAGGTCCCTCAGAGATCTTTTCTTATGATTACTTTCCTGCCTTATTTTTGGCCATATGGAAAATCATTATAAAGATCAAGACCTCTAACACCTTCATAGGCTAACATGTCTTTTCTAGCTGTTCCCTAGACTATAAGGTACTACATACAACAGTTCTGTTTATTGCTATTAACAGCAGTGATGCAACAAAGGGAAAACAAAGTTACCTCTATTTTCAGATTGGAAAAGAGCATGACTAGTAGTTTAGTTGTTTGCCAAAGACATCCAGGAGGTTATTAATGAAGCCAAATACACTTGAGTCTGTGACAGAATTACTAAGTCACTTTGCTTGAACCTGAAATGTCTCATATCAGATAAATTCTAGTTATTATTATTTAGCTATTCTTTATTATTATACATTTCTTATTTCCACTGAACATCACACTCGTTACTTGGAGAGTTTATTCATTCACCAGTTCTCCCTTGGAATAACCTCAAGAACAAAAGCCATTTGAAGAATGACATTTCAAATATTAATGAGATACTTGTGGTGTGTCTCAGCTCCCCTAAGCCTCCAAACACAAATGTAGGTAGTATTTTGATACCCTCTGTGGCTGAGTAAATACTTTTATATCAGTGTAAGCATTTAAAGTCACAGAGAGAGAGAGACAGACAGACAGACAGAGAGCAGAGAGCAGAGAGAGAGAGAGAGATCGGTATTATTGTATTTAAATTTAGAGTTATTAATACATGTGACAACAATTTGAAAATTTTCAATGAACCAATAATAATACTTGGATTCTTATTGGTTATGGGAATCGTGACATTTTTAAAGCATCATATGACATTAAAAGATTGCTATAGTATATTAATTTATGCCAGCAAATATAAGTAATTTATATGATGTTATTACCAAACAGAATCAGAATAATCTGAAGGCTTATACTTTTATAAACTTTCTCATGAAGAAAACTACATATCAAGATTGCTTTAGCAGTGCACTGTTTCAGAATTTAAAAAAGAGATAACACCAATGCTATACAAACATTTCCAGAGAATAGAAAGAACAAAAGAGATAACAGCCATTTCTAATAATTATTATCTCAGCATAATATTGATGTCAAAATCTTGTATTTTGTTTATTACAAAATAAGATAGACAAAAAATCATAAAGATTAGTATGATGAAGGAGATCCCCCCCCAGGATTGCAATGATAGTTTGATTCAAAAATCCATGAAGTTTAGCCAGGCATGTGGCACACCCTATAATCCTAGCACTCTGGGAGGTTGAGGTAGGGTGATCGCAGGGTTGAGACCAGATTGGACAATTTAGCAAGAAAGCAAGACTTTGTCTCAAAAATAAAAAAAGAGGTTGGAATGTAGCTCAGTGCAAAGGTCCTGAGTTCAATCCCTGTACAAAACAAAACAAAACAAAGCAAACAAAAATGAGATGACCTACTACAGTAACAACAATATAAGGAAGAAAATCACATAATAAATTCAATAGATTCAGAAAAAGCATTTGATGAAATTCAACAACTACTTATAATAAAAGTGCCTATCAAACCACAGGGACTTCCTTAATATAACCAAGTTCATATAAAAGCTCTGCAGCAAATATGATACTCATCTGTGACTATTGTAAGGAGACAAGGATGCCCACACTCACCACTTTTAAATTGTAATGGAAGTTTTCATCAATGCAAATCACAAGAAACAGAAATAAAAAGGCACAATAATTCAGAAGGCAAAACTACAAATTTTATTAGAATTAAAAATTTACTTAGATACAAGGTCAATTTTCAAAAATTAAATTAATTTCTCTATACAAACAATAAACAAATAACTGAAATGTTCTAAAAGATAACCTTTCCTTAGCATTGAAATGGCAGCTTAACAGCTATGTTAAAGAAATTTAAAGAATGAAAATTTTAAAATGACTGCTTTTAAAGTTATAAAAACCGAATAGGACATGTGCCTTAAAACTGATCCAAAAACGTATAAATAAAGCTTATTTTTAATAATCATTCTGTAAAAACAATGTCTAAATCTTTCTTCTCCCTTGTATGTTAGCTGCTACATTTCTCAAAGGCAAAATATTAGGTATTTGAAAATTCAGCAGTGATTCCCTGACATCAGATAATAGGAATGGCCTTCAAAAACTTTCCATGAAACTCCTTGGTTTTACGTTGGTTTTATGTCTTAGAAAGTAAGAGGTTAGAATAATATATCACCATCAAAACTCTCCTAGAAGTATAAACCATGAAATCAAATAGCTTCTGTCTAAATATCATACGATATGTAACATGAAAATGTGCAAACATGCAAGGTGTTTACAAAAGTAATTTTGAATTAACAGATAACTTCTAAATACTACTTCAGACAAGGCTTAGAGTATTCAAATACTGTGTGACTTTATGATGAATTTGCTAGACACCACAACGAACTTCAATCCCTCCTTTTATTCCCCTAGACGTTCTGTACAGTTCCTCACTCAGAACAGTTCCAGCTGTCTATGGGAAGGCTTCACAAGACAAAAGGCTAGGATTTGGCCATGTACACACAGACCACAAATGAATTACCCAGAGTGTGCTGGCAGAGACTTGAGCACAAGGACATGGGAAAATCTGCACAGGTTGCCAATGGTTTTGTGAAAATTGTGAGAAAAGAGTTTTTTTTTTAAAGTCTTTATACTAGCATAATTCACTGGACAAAATGAACACATTCCACTCAATCCATTTCATAGACATGATCTCACTGGTCTCCCCAACATCCTAACAAGGAAATGAGGGGGACAAGTCTGACTCCACCCTTTAGGCCAAAGCCCCATCTTTCACTCCTACTTGTGGGCAGGGGTAGGTGGAACAAATTTAAACAGGGGAACAAATTGCCATCTTTCTTGCTTCTGGCCCCTCAAAGTGTGGGTAAACAAATACACTTTTCCTTGGTTGAGGCCACACAACTCCCAAAACAACTTTTCTGAAATGCTGAAGACTGAGTCATTGGCCAGTGATAATTCTCAAACAACTGCTGGTTTGTTTCTCAGCTGTTTCGTGGCCATGATGACTTGGACGCAACACAACCCATAATCAAAGATCAAAATGTCCGTCCACTGGCCCAGAGGAGGACAGAAGCATAAACAATGGTGAACATGGACAGAGAGGCATTTATACTTTTGCAGTAGACACTAAAAAGAAAGCTTAAGACCAAGAAAAACAAGTACATTGTCCATCAAGAGATTCTCTCAGATAGTAATCTCCTTTTTCTGGTGTTTTGTTTTGTTTTGTTTATTCTAAAGCTCTATTATTGCTCCAAATCTACTTCCCTTCTTTCCTATATGTATAAAAACTGTGGAAGAAATGTTCACATTCTCCTCAAGATAGTTTCTAGTAATTAAAATGCTGAGTAGAAGTCATTGGAAAAGATAGTATAAAATTGTGAAAATGTATGGATTTTTTCACATTACAAAATACAAGATACAGTAACTTCAAAATTGAATTCTTTAGGACAAATTTTATTATCCTATACTTTAAAATGTTTGGATTTTTCTTTCTCCAATTAGAAATAAAGCTGTCTCAAAAATGGTGAGACAGAAAAGTAGATTACTCTGTCCATAAATGCTGACACACCTGTCCATTCTTCCCATAAAGTTATATCTTGTGGTTAAAAAATTCAGCAGCTTCTAGTAATCATCTGAGATGAGCACCATATGAATCATCATAATGCATTATTTTACTAAAATTTACAGATCCTGGGAAAAAATAGTCTGAAGAATGTTCCTTTCTGAGCCAAGGTTGCAATCTTTTAAGTCCAAAATGTGCTTGAAAAAAATAGTTAGGTAATTGTGAAAGCCCAGGAAAATCAGCTTAAGAAAATGAAACAATAATACTACTGACTTCCCTTTTGTGTGTTTAATCCAACTGGAAACTAGACACATGAAAAATGGCATTTATATAATAGCAAAGAAAAGGAGAAATAGGAAGCAAAGACTTCCTCCATCCCATCTTTATCTAGTGTGTTATTACTGTTTGTTTTCTGTAATCTCCAGAAAATATTTTCAATAAATTATAGAAAGTGTCACTATATATTTCTATGATATAGTTTCCATTCATTTTTAGGCAACTAAATTTCACATATCAGTAGTATCTGGAGGAAATCAACAGCACCAACGGCAGTTCTTCACATCAAATAAGGAGCTTTAAAGTGGAAGTCAGACTACTCCACTTTCATTAACTTGGTCTTATGATCTTGAGAAAGTCACTTAACTTCTCTAAGTCATGTTTGCTTCATCTGTCAAATGGAAGAGATCAGGTAAATTATGTCCATAGGATCTTTCCAGAACAGTCTTTTCTTCTTGTAAATCAGTTTGTGTTTGTAGAAAAGGTTTGATCTCCTTCTGCCATGGCAATGGTGAAGTCAGAATCTCTGTTTGGGATAATGAGAAAAACAGGCCAATACATTTATAAGATTAATTAATGTGGTTGAAAAATGCATAAATATGGATTAGGGTGCATTTTGAATGTCCACAGAAATTCCTATTTCTGGATGACTTCATTAGCAACTGTTACTTCATCCAGTTGAGATTTTTCAGCAACTCTAGGTCAGAAATTTTAGACTTTGTTTATTTTCTGAGAAAAATCTTTCATGTTTTCCATCTGTAAAATTTTCACACCAGTATCCTTGTTTCTCAGAATCTGAATGAGACTGAAAGAGTCAAAGGAAGAAAACATAGTTTAAAAGAGATAAGAAGTTTCTAATTGGAGACAGTAGTTTAGAAGCAAAAACTTTGACGGGCGGCTTAGTAAAGTCATCAAAATTATAAAAAACCAGCTGCTGTCTATTTTCTCAGACTAGCACCCAAGGAAACCGCCTTCAAATATAACAGCAGGTGGAGCTTTGGGTTCAACCCAAAGAATGATATCCTGGTTGGATCCCTGAAATAAGACATTAAGGAAGATTTTCACGAGCTCTTAAGGATATAGGGGACCTGACGCAGACATGAGGCTAACATTAGCTCACTTCTATGGAAGGCTTCTCTATTCAGGCTTGTACTGAGTAGATTACACACATTATCTCCTTTCATGTTCACAGCAGCCTTATGTGAGAAGTGTTATTATTATTCTTGTTTAAAGATGAAAAACTAAGCAAAAGAGTGCAATATAAACCCAAAGAATTAGATTCCAGAGCTAGTTCTCATTAGTGGCTGTACTACTTTCTGCTGTGGATTGATTTTTACATAGTTACTTGTAGTTTTATTTGGAATAAGAAAGGGAAGCTATTGGATTTGACCTTCAAGTGTAGGAAGACCTTTTCATGAGAAGAAATATAATCCGAAGTTTTCCATCTCCAATTCTGAAATAATTGGAATTTGGCTTAGGTGGCTTGGAGTTGTACAAAAAGAATACACTATATAAGAAATTACCAGCTTGGTAATCTTGGGCATCTCACTTAACCTCTCTGATGCTGGTTCTTCTTTCTTGTATTCTACAATTTTCATGAAGCACCCACTACCTCAAAAATTCAATGGTGAATAAATCTAAAAAAAAAATTATTGCACAGTATTCGGTTTAGCACTCACTGAAAATTTTCCCATCTGTATAAGGGATCTAGGTTGCACAAAGAACTCTATAACATTGAGTGTTGTGAAATATACTCCTACGTGAAAAATAAAAAAAGAATAGAGAATTCTTATCTTCTGAATAAAAGATACTCTTTGAAAGTCCAAGAGAAAAATCAGCAGTCATTAGTTGCTCTTTCCTTTGTACTTACAGAATTTTTTCATAACTCTATTCCAGCGCTTGCCATACTTTATAATTATTCTTCTGTCTTTCTCTTCCATGTGAATCTATCTGGATTCTCCAAAAAAAGCTGATCCTTTGTTCCTTTCTGAGCTTACCAAAGTCATATGAAGCAAAAGCCTTGAAATACAGTATCTACTCATAAAATATTTGATGAATGAGTAGATAAAAAATAAATGGGTAAAAATTCTCAGTTGGAAAACAAAGAAGAAAATCATAGACTGCAAAACACAAATTGTTAATATATGAGTATTAACACTGATAAAACATTCATTGAAATGGAAATAATTTTGGCTTTATTTAGATATGGGTAAATCTATAATTAGGCAAATTTGTAAGCATCTTTCATAATTATTTAAAATTTCCAGAACTTCCTTCTTGGCAGCTCTTGGGCAAGATAAATTCTAGTTTTTGAAAGGGAGTGGGTGGTCCTTCTTGCCTGTGCTTCAATGACTCAGTGATTTCAAATGAGCCTTTAGAAATCCTTCCAAATGGCTCTTTCCAATCATCCTGCCACCAACAAGCTCAGATTAAAATTCCAAATATTTAACCCACTATTGCCATATTGCAAGCATTCTGTTTTTACACAAGCACGTGTTTCAGCCTGTCAGAAGTGCTGTGAATGTGGGCTAGCTAAGACTAGAATTCTATCACTGAAAGGTCAAAATAATAGGTTGAATAATTTTTTAAAGTGAATTGACTAAATAAACTATTCAGAGCAAATAGGTCCAGGTCCTTGTCCCCTACCTCAGTGTCATCAGGTCTAAAATTCCATAGTGCATTTCTTTAGGACTGCTATGTAGCAGGTGATATTAGGCCAACATAGCACTTGTGACAACATTTACAGCATAGATTTCTAAGAAGGATCTTTTCTCAAATTTGATCATTGTGAGTCAAACATCTTCTAGGTGCCTGGCACTGTATGTTACTAGATATTTTATATACATTCTTTATCATGTTAAAATTAGTCCTGGAAGGCAGGGGTCATTATTCTAATTTTAAATGTATAGAAGAAATGAAGTAAATTGCCCATGGCTGTCCAGCTATAAATCTTTCTTGCTCCACTTTTCCTCCTAAAATTGGAGAGTTGGATCATTTACTAGCATTTGAGCCTAAAAGCTGTGAAAACACAGACCAGAAGAATAAAGCATTATTGAATGAACATTGGTGCTCTTTAATAAGAGCCTTTCACTCAGTTCAGTCTAGTTGGACATCTTTATCCTACCGAATGGAGAGTTTCCAGTACTCAATTATCCATTTCCCATTGCTATTTTCAAATTGTCAGTATTTATTTTAGTGAGAGAATCATTTCTTAAGGTAAAATTGTATGTTTTCCTTATAATGTCTGAATTTGGCACCTTGAAGAGTAATTTTCTGAAAGAGAATTGTACTTCCATTACCTAATTGCAAAATGTTGCCAAAATTCAAAAAGGCGTTCAGAAGAGGAGGCAGTGCAAGAATTCAAGTAGACCTCAAGTTCTCACTATTTAAAAAAATGGAAATATTTTTGGACTGGATTAGCATGACTGTATTATCATCCTACTTGTTTATGTAATTGTGGCTGAAAGGGAAGAGTGAAAAAACCATTGCTTTTCTCTCTACTTTCCCCAGTGATACTTAACAATTAAATTGCAGTATTCAGAAAGAAAATCTTTCCAAGTGTTTTGTGTCTCTTAAAAGGGTTAATATACCACTTCATTGTCTCAGCTAAGGAATAAGTAAATTTATTCTCAATGTGATAAATACTAGGAAAAAATGACTTCAACAAAGTAAAATGAAAGCTCAGACAGAAAAAAATGCAAATGAATCAAAAATGTGGCATTAAAGCTGATGGAAAGCTTTGTTTCACTCCTTATTTGAAAAGGCTTTGTTTCCATTCTTTTCCATTTATTCTCTTTGCTTTCGTTGTTGTTGTTTTGTTTGCTGTTTTTTTAAGAAAAGGTGAAAAATAAGGAAAAAAAGAATCAAGATATATTATGTACAGGTACAAATCCCCTATGATGAATGTGATCATTATGTATATCAAAAGTATACCAATAAAATTAATTGAAAAATAATTAAGTAAAAACTGATGGAAAGGGATACTACTTAATTCTTACTGTCATTAAAAATGGTAAAAAGGAGAACAAGAATTGTAAGGAAATGTGAATATCTTCCAAATGCCATGTATTTCAGTCTTTTGTTTAGAATTTCACATGTAAATATATGGTTAATATGTATATTAATCATATTCTGCTGGATAGTATAATTATTTTCATGCTTACTAATTCTGCTGGTTAATATGTATATTAATCATATTCTGCTGGATAGTATAATTATTTTCATGCTTACTAATTCTTTTTCAGTTTCCTGATGATCTTGTAAATTAGTCAAATAAAAATGTCAATATGAGGAACCAAAACTCATCCTTCTCTATATAGTCTATATTATTCCCAAGTTAATACATATTTTTTCCTTTATAGAAGTTTAAACATAGGACAAATTCTATCTTAGTTTTACATTGTAAATCTCCTTCTGATGGTTTCCCACAGAGAGCACATTATTTTATTTTCAATACAAACATGAAGAATTTACTTCTGGATACTAAAGACTATGGCCATATCAAGATTGTGTTTATGTAGCTCTGTAATATAGTAACAAATTGAATAAATTTTTAATAATAATGATAATCCTAAGTGCCTTCCTGGCAAGCACTATGTCATGAGTTCAATCTCTGGTACAAAAATAATAATAATAATAGTAGTAATAATACTGATAATGATAATTCATCCACCATGGCATTCTCTGTGATAAAAAAAAAAAAAAGGACAACCTCATCCATATAAGTACCTGCCTGGGAATTTGGCAATTGTTTGAATCATTATTTTTTATCTTTTTTTTTCAGTATCGTATAGAATTAATTTTGACCCTAATAAATATTTTAATATTACCCTTCCAAGGCCCACATGCAGGCAGACAAAATCCTCAGAGCATGAGAACATTAGAAACAAGTTGACTGGATCACATAGTGAAACACTCCCACTATAGATGCTGAGTGTGATCACTATAATGATATCAGCTGGCCTCTATAACTGTTTATCTAGGAAAGTTCAAAGCCATTTGGGAAACTGAGGCAGGAAGAGTGTAAGTTTGACCCCAGCCTCGGCAATTTAGCAAGACTGTGTCTCAAATTAAAAAATAAAAAGAGCTAGGGATGTAACTCAATGTGAAGACCCTAGGTTCAATTCTCAGTTTAGGAACAGAAGGGTTGGAAGGGGGAGAAGGAGGAGGTAAAGAAGGAATAGAAAGGAGAAAGGGAGGGAGAAGGAAGAGAGAGACAGAGACAGAGACAACAAATACACTTTGGACAAAAAAGAAGAGAGAAATGTGAAGGCCAAAGGAATACCCTATTCTGTAATGTCACACACTTTCCTTAATTAAAAATTCCCTTTTCATTTTGCTTTCAAATACATAATAGTTAAAATATGCCCTTGAAAAGAATTACCTATTGTACTAAAATGTTTGAAATGACACATTAGCCAGATAACAACAATGCAAACTAAAAAAAGAAATAGAGAACATAATCTTGATTAGTGTTTCCCAAAGCATTCCACAGAACATTAGTTCTACAGGGTCTTAATAGGCATCACATGAAATGAGTGGAGACTGGGGGAAAACGCTGGTCAACTAATTTTGGCAAATGATGTTTAACAAAGTTAAAAGGACTTAAAATTTGCATGATGTTTTAATATTCCACTGTGTATCAAATATATTAATCAGTCAATCCTAATTACACTTACTTAGTTTAAAGTATGTATTATACTTGGAAACAAAAAAGAAAATGTTCTTAAGAGATTTGTTGTTCATAAACCTAAATCAATAATGTTATGATCAAAGGTAAAAAAAAATCTAGTATTTTCTAATAGCATTTCATAGAACTAGTGTTCTAACGAATATATTTTGGGAAATGCCGATCTATCCAGAATATTTCCTGTTCTTAAATTAAGGGTGAGGGTTTGGGGGTTGGTCAGCATTTTATTATTTAAAGTGTGGTCCATGGGCCAGAAGCATGGGCTTCACCTGAGACCTAGTTAAAATTGTACAAACTCAGCCTCACCTCAGACACACTAAGTCAGAATCTGCCTTTTTACAAGGTTACCGAGTGAACTAGAATATATTTTCTATGTTCCTAGTACCTTGGATTTTTCCTAACCTGCCTCCACTAACACAGAACCATCCTCTTGGCACCTCATTCTAGGGTCAGAATTCTCAGAAAGAATTGTTTTAAAAATTCTCATAATCCACACTCTCAGTTTTGACAGGTAAGAAAAATGAAGCCAAAGGAAGTAAAGTTGATTTTCTAAAGCCACACAGCTAAGTAAGAATAAAACCCAAATTTCATTATTACTTTTCCAATGAGTTGATTGTATTTTTAAATACAAAGTTATAAAATAAAATTGCCAAGTATTAATGTTACAACAAATGAATAGCAATGCTTTCCTTCTCATGGAAAAGCCTCTCTTTGAAGTTTAAAAATGACTTTTTAATGAAATTATAGTAATCCTGAGGGTACTTAAAAAAGAGTGAAGTTACCACTGTGTCCTTTCCTGCTACAGGTGGTAGGAAAGCCTTTATATTCAAGTAGATGCCTGCTCTCCCTTTCTCACAACTGACCTTACCATGCCACAGGCACCACCGTGACTACTGTGTTAGTCGATTATAACCAATGTTAGAACCGCAGAGTCCATGGTATAGATTGATTGATCAGTTTTAACCAAAAACCCCATTAGCGGTCATCATTATCTTATCTAAAACAACTGAAACCTATAATTTGAGACATAAATATATCAAACAGCCACAGAAGAGTAATAGATGAGAGAATAATATTGCAGATATGTTTAAATAAATTTCACTAATATTCACAGTATAGCATGTAGTGAACATATGCATATTCCCCACAAGACAAGTGTCTCTTTTCACTCTGGAGCAATTTTTTTCTTTTTCATTTTGTTCCCATCCTTTTACACTATTGACATTTGTTCAAAAGCAAGAGAATTGAGTACTACCAAAGTCAAGAAGAATAACAAAACTATTTAAATAATCAGCTGAGCACACTGTATTTGACTTAAGTCAAATAGCTTCTTCAGTTTACCTCACAGCTATTCTAGTTTTGCCTGGAAAAAATTCCTAAGCACTGTATTTTAACCAAAGAAAAATAATTGCTCAGTTCCTGTTTACTCTTTGAAATGATTCTTTTTCTGCCCCCTCAAGGCATACAGCATGATCATTGTTACAGAATGGTCAAATTAAAAGTGTCTAACCAAAAATTAATTTTATTATTCTTTGATGCTTGATAAATCTCCAGTGTCATTTCCATTCTTCAATTCTTTGTTGCCCATAAACATTTGTAACTTGGAAGGATTGTTTGTTCTTAATTTCTTTTTCTTATACAGAATTGTATGGTTTTTCTTTTTTAACCAGGAATCAAATTCAGCACCTTGTACTTGCCAGGCAGTAGCTTGTGCCACTGACTATATCCCTGGCCTCTGTATGGCTTTTGATAGATCAGCATTCTTCAGGGTCATGAGATTACATGATTTACAATGTTTTCCCAAATAATAAAAATATGTACCTTGTGAACAGGAAGCTAAAAGCTGAGCAAATGCTTATTCCTTCTTCTCAAGAAACTTCTAGTGTTGGCAGAAGTAAAAATTGCAGTGAGTCCTTATAAAAAGCGGTGATTCTATAATGTACATTTTCCCCAATCAAATTTGTCTGTTTTTATATTAACTGTTATTAAGAATATTCATCTTAGAACATAGCCTAGATTTTTATCCCAAGATTCTGTTCCAGTACTATTTGATAGAAATATGATAACAAAATATATGATTATAAATTTTCTGGCAGCTGCAGTTAATAAATAAAATGAAATAGTTAAAATTAATTTTAGAATACATTTTATTAAATCCAATATGTCTGAAATATTATTGGAACATATATTCAAAATAAAAATTAGTGAAATATTCTGTGTTAGCCATAGTAGTCTCCAAGTATGTTAATATTAAAAGATTAGCAGGACAAAATGGTTAGAATTTAGTGAAAAAGAATTAAAGCTTTTAAACTATTTTAACAGCACAGATTTCTCAAAAAATTAAAAATTACATTGAAATAAATAGAAATCAAAGAACCATTCTCTCTCTCTCCTTCTTTTTATTCTCCCTACTGCTGTTCCTCTGATAATTTTCTGTGTCTCTATCATAACGTTATCACAATTTGTAATTCAGGCATTTGTTGATGTCCTTTTGCACATGTATCCACAGAATATAAACTCTATGAGACTAGCACAAAAGGGCTTGTTCACTGTGTCATCCAGAATACCCAAGCTTTTGCCTAGTACACAAGAATCATTGAATATTTGTAAAAAGAATTTTTTAAAAAGTAAGGAATCAATCAGGTTAGTATAAAGGTAAAGAGTTTTTATTAATAATTCACTTTAGATTTCTAAATATTTTTATCCTAACATTGCATAGACTAAACAAAAAGAGTAAACATACCAGGTGTTTTAACTTCTGTAATACTTTCAATTCCTGAATATTTAAGAATAACTTCTTTCTTCCAAATGTTCTTGAGATAAACAAGATTTAGAACTTGTACAGATCTCACCCTAAGGGCTAGGAAGGATCTGCTAACAACTTCTACCAAGGGAAGCTTGGGCTAGGGAGAACTGATGTGAAAGTCAGGATGTGTTCACTTTGAGCACCCAGCAGTAGATATCTCCAAAGAAGACCTTGAAGCAGGGTAGAACAGTGAAAGCAAAAATGGAAGAGCAGGGCTAGTGAAATATCCCTGTGAAGGGACAGGCAGAGGTCCCAGTGCCATTGCAGACTGGTTTGCATTTGGCCAGTCAGTGGTGGCCAGGGCTTCTGTAGATACACTGAGAAGCCTTTCAGTAGTTCCCAGGAGTGTGAGTAAATAAACACACCACCGTAACAAAAACTATAACCAGCCATTATGCTCAGACAGGATTCTGGCTACCAGACCTCAACATCATAACTGAGGCATAAAAAATGGAGAATTATTTTGGAATAAGTATGACAGATTTAGGCATAAGTGATTCAAATCTATTTTTCCATAGTTCCACCTTCTCCCTCTTAAATCCAGTTTTTCCTTCAATTTTTGCATTAAAAATACTACATAATCATTTAGTTTGCTATAATCCACAGCTAACACATATAAAAATACAAAGTAACACAAAAAAATCTGAATGTCTAACTGAGCTATGAAATATTTCCTGTTAACTACAGGAGACATTAACAGAATAGCTGCTATAAAGAAACTTTTGGGATTAGATCTGCAATAAACTTTATAAGTTTATGACTCAGAATTAAATTAGTCAGATTAGGAAGTTAAAAACAAACAACCAAATTGTTTAAAATGCTGGCATTCCCCTAAAGAGATGGGGGAAGCTGAGATAAAAGCATGTTTTAGGGAGTTGACTAGAAATGTTTTGGCACTATAGAGGTGGTTTGAGAATCTTTCAACACCTAAGAGTGACTCTAGTTTGAGAAATGCACAATTCTAGCAATAAAGGATATAAATTCTCACTAACAAAAGATAATCAAACAGCTTGAGAGCTTAAATCTCAATGCAGCTCCTTACATCTGGAAGAACAATTTCTCCCAAAAGACTTGTGGATATACATCTGATTTTCTCTATTCATAATTATATTGCTCTTCATACCAAATTTATCCTCCCACCCGCACCCTGATAGCATTAGAGCTACCTGGCCAGCTCTAAATAATGATATTTATGTAAAGGCAATATTAGAATTGAAGTAGGGTCTAGAGTAAGTATCCAAAACACTTACTGATTCAAAACTAAATTTAATGATAAACTGTAAAGAGGCCACTACGTTATGAAGAATGTTAAAAGGACAGAAAGCTAGGCTGGAGATTTAGCTCAGTGGCTCAAGCACTTGCCAGGTAAGTTTAAGGTTGTGATTTCAATCCCTGGTACAGAAACAAACAAACAAAAAACAAAGGACAGAAAGCTAGATCTCTGCCCTTATGAAAATTGACCAATTAAAAGTTAACTCACTCCATTAAAAACAATATGATGAGTTCCCAATCTTTTTTCACATCACTGTTTTGTTTTCTCTATAGCACTGCTGTCATCTCAAATTACTTTGTATATTTACTTACTGTTTGTATAGATATATTATTTATAATATATCTCTCACACTAAAATGCATATTTTATAGAAGAGGTGATTCCAGTGCCTAGAACAGAGCATTTGCTTAATAATGAAAATCAGTGTTAATAATGAATAAATACACCATTTATCATTGTATAACATTAAGTAATGAATGAATGATACACAGCTGTAGGAATTAGAAGAAAGAGTGGAGTAAGGTTCTGTAGTTGAGGAAGTCTCCATAGAAGAAAAAAGTCATTAATTACAAGTCAAATTTGGAAAAGTTGAGAAGGTTCCTTCATTAATTTCTAGAGAGAGTTTTGCAGGATACATCAGTCTGGGCTGGAGATTGTTCACCTTCAGTGCTTGAATTACTTTACTCCAAGCTCTTCTTGACCTGATGGTCTGTGTCAAGAAGTCTTCTGTGATTTTGATGGGTTTTGCTTTATAGGTGATCTGTTTCTTTTCTCTGATGGCTTTTAATATTCTGTTCTTATATTGAATTTCTGGGATCTTGATTATTATGTGTCTGGGTGTAGCTCTGTTTGGATTGTAGGTGGCTGGAGTTCTGTGTGCTTCATACATCTGCATATCATTTCATTTTTCTATGCTTGGGAAATTTTCCTTAATAATTTCTGTGAATAGCCTTTGTAATTCCTCTGGTTTGATTCCTGCTTCTTCATTTACATACTTTATTCTTAAGTTATAGATCTTGTCATCTTCCAGTCTTTGTATCTTTACTGCCTGCTCCCTTGTTATTTTTAAGAGATCTTCCCTTTCATGACCTCACATTGCAAGCCTGTGTTCAATTTTTGATAGTCTGTCTTTGGTTTCTTTCAAGCAGTTTTGCCAGCTTTCTACGGAGTCTTTAGTTTCCTGATAATCTCTTTGAATTTGCTTCATAAATTCTAGGTTTTTTCTGAATTCTTCATTAAAATTTTCTCTCCATTTTTGTTCCTCCATTCTTCTGTCTGTGTCTTCTTGAGAGGTGCCCAGCCCTTCTTTTATTAATCTACTTATCTCTTGTTTAATTTGAATTAATATTTCAGTTTTGGTCCCGCTTACGCGGTCCTGAAGATATCTCTTTATGTCCACTAATGCTGTGATTGATGTTGCATTTTTGCTGCCCTCAATCTCTTTTGTATTTACCTCTCCTGGATCAATGTTCTCAGGGTTGGAGGCTGGGAGTTGTTTCTTATTTCTCCCTTTCGTCATGTTTTTGGTTCTTTCCATATAAGTGTACAGTGTAATGCCCAGACCCTTTACTTGTTGGTTAAGGCTCCTCTAGAGGGCACAGGCTAGGAGCTTTAGTACTCTTCAATAGGTTATCAGAGATTAGAGTTCACCCATGGGCAGTGTGCGCTAGCTCCTCCCTTCTGGGCCAGTCAACCTTTGCAGGCCTTCACTGCATCAGTGTGTACTGATCTCAGCAAAGTAATATTGTAGCGACTCACTGGGTCCCCACCAGGGGCACGGCCTCCTCCAAGCAGATTCCACCAATCTGCTCGGTGAGGGGAGCAACCAGCTGAAGCCACTTCCTTATGGAGTTAGAGCTGTCCTGCCCAAATCCAACATGTCATCCAGTCGGTTTCCCCTTTCCCGTGGGAGGGTCTTATTCCCATCACTCACTGAGTGTTGATGCCATCCCGAGAACTGCAGGGCTCCCCGACCTCTGACTTCAGTGCGGCTGTGGTGCGAATTCACGGTGCCTCTGGGTGGGTCGCATGCAGGGCCGGTCCCAGGTGAGCTGCACGCAGGGCTGTTCAGCTCTGTGCTCCAGCAGTTCAAGCCAGTCGCTTCCGTGCGGATTGCTTGTTGAGGTCGGGCAGGAATTCAGGTGGCTTGAGGAGGGCGCTGTGTTCGCTGATCTTAGCTTCTCTAATGGTAGTCCCAGGACCTCATATTCGAGCGGTTTTTTGCACTTTAGTTTTTTCCTGGGTTGTAAGAGTCCATCTCTATCTGTTTGGGTCTCTCCAGGGTGTTTTATTCTGGCATTTCAGCTGTCTCTCTCAGAGAGGGTCTCTCTCCTGCTACCTACCAGTCCGCCATCTTGTCTAATGGAGAAACAAGATGCTTCCATGACAAAGAGGAACTAGGAGAATTTGTGACCACTAGTCCAACCCTACATAAAATACTGAAGGACATTCTAGGGAGAGAGAACAAGAATATGAGCATTTCAGGAACAGTGGCAGAGAGGCCTCAGTGAACGAGGCAGACAGTGCAGTGGAAGAGAAAAATAGACTATCAATGGCAGAAAAATAGAATAGCAGAAATGAGGCAGAGAAGACTGGCTATAATCTCTAGTATAGAGGGCCTCGAAATACTAACAGAGAGAAACACAGGCAGAGTAGATCAGGAGATAGGGTCCATTGAGCTGCTCTATATAGGGAGGCAATGGGACACAAAATAAGCAGTGCATCCCATGGGAGTGAAAGGGGAGTAATTGTCTAAAAACGGGAGGCAGAGGATACTGTTAATGGGGTAACAAGATTTAAAATTTACATTATTCTCACAACTCTGCTTGGATGGATTACGTGCTGTTCCAGTTTGTCTATTGACACTAGACTTGAGCACAAGGTCAACTATCCCAAAAATAAGAGGACATATTATGGTAATCATCCCTAATTTTCC
>PVJX010009575.1:0-60536 GCA_004027295.1 Dolichotis patagonum
CATGAATTCTAGGTTTTTCTTGTTTTCTTCATTAAACGTTTCTCTCCTTTTGTGTTCCTCCATTCTTCTGTCTGTGTCTTCTTGAGAGGTGCCCAGCCTTTCTTTTATTAATCTACTTATCTCTTGTTTAATTTGAATTAATATTTCAGTTTTGGTCCTGCTTACGAGGTCCTGAAGATATCTCTTTATGTCTGCTACCGCTGTGTTTGATGTTGCATGTTTGTTGCCCTCAATCTCTTTTGTATTTACCTCTCCTGTATCAGTGTTCTTAGGGTTGGGGGCTGGGGTTTTTTTCTTATTTCTCCCTCTTTTTTTTATTTGAAAGAGAATAAAACAAAAGGGGACAGTACAGAGCAGATCAGAACAGGACTACATAGGCAACACAATATTTTACATTAAGTCAATTGGACATCAACAGAATCTAACACCATATCTCTTTCTCTGCTATAGTTGAGCATAGTTTCAATTACAATAATATCAAACATAACACAATAGTATTAAGCCATGCATAGAGTGAAAGAATTACAGGGCTTTCTGAACCGAGTAACAGAAAATGATCAATGGGTACTATAATATCTCATTTTTGATAAAAAAAGAAAAAAATTTGTTTGAACTATCACACATATTCAGAAGTCCTACCATGCTTTTTTTGTTCTACTACTGTTGGTTCCATCCACCACATTGTGTCCCATTGGAACTCAAACATGTGTGATAGTTCAGGAGATGCTCTTGCTTCTGGTTTCCCCGCCCTGGGGTGGCCGCAGCTCCCCAGACCACAGTCACTTTCCAGGGCGGCAGGCTGCTTACTGGTTGGCTCAGCACCCTAAGTTCCAGCATGGCGCGGATCTCAGGAGACGCTCTTGCTTCTGGGTTCCCCGCCCTCGGGTGGCCCTTATTTCTCCCTCTTGTCATGTTTTTGGTTCCTTCCATACAAGTGTACAGTATAATTCCCAGACCCTTTTCTTGTTAATTAAGGCTCCTCTGGAGCATGCAGGCTATGGGCTTCTGCCCTCTGCCGGCTGCTATCAGAGAGTGAAGTTCAAGCAAGCACAGTGTGTGCTGGCTCCTCTCCTCCGGGGCAGTTAACCTTTGCAGGCCTTCACTGCGTCAGTGTGTGGCTGTGCTCATGGAATTAGTTTGTAGCAACCCACCTGGTCCCAGCCAGGGCACGGCCCAATCCAAGCAGATTCCACCAATCCGCTCCACGAGGGGAGCAACCAACTGAAGCTGCTTCCTTATGGAGTTAGGGCTCTCCTGCCCAAATCCAACATGTCTTCCAGTCAGTTTCCCCTTTCCCGTGGGATGGTCTTATTCCCATCACTCACTGTGTGTTGATGCCGGTCCCTGAGAACTGCTGGGCTCCCAGACCTCCAACTTCAGCACGGCTGCGGCACAAATTCACGGTGCCTCTGGGTGGGTCGTGTGCAGGGCTGAGTCCGGGTGAGCCACACGCAGGGATATTTAGCTCCATACTCTGGCCGCTCAAACTGGCGCAGTTCGGTGGGTCAGGTCACTCTTGGGCAGGAATTCAGGCGGCTTGAGGAGGGCGCCGTGCTTGGTGATCTTAGCTTCACTAATGGTAGCCCCGGGACCTCATATTTGAGCATTTTTTTTAACTTTAGTTTCTTCCTGGGTTGAGAGAGTCCATCTCTCTCTGTTTGGGTCTCTCCAGGGTGTTAAATTCTGGCATTTAAGCTGTCTCTCTCAGAGAGGATCTCTCTCCTGCTACCTAATGGTCTGCCATCTTTGGGTGACATAACACATCTTAATGCGTTTTATCATCATTTACCCTTCTCCTTGTCTATCCTTTATCTCTTGATATCCTTCTCCTTTGAGAAAGATCTGTCTTCTTTCTTTATCTGTCATTCATTTTGCTCCTTTATTCATATTTGTGGTTTCTCACATAAGAGACACAATGTGATATATAAGAGTCCGTGTCTAGTTTATTTTACCTAGCATCATGATTTCCAGGTGCTTTCAGTTTCCTACAAATGACTCAAGATTACTTTTCTTTATGGCAGAGTAGTACTCCAGTGTGTGTAAATAATATATTCTATTTATTTATACATCCACTGAAGGACATGTAGACTGCTTTCAAGATTTAGCTATTATGAATAGTGCTTCTATAAACACAAGTAAGAAATGTAATATAATGTCTTTTTTAACTCTTGCCAGAAGACATCTACAAACAAAGTAGCTGGGTCAAATAGAATTTCTATTTCAGTTTTTTGAGAAATATTCCCACTGATTTTCATAGTGGTTATACTAGTTTACAGTCCTACCAAGAGGGTAGAAAGTTTCCTTTTTCTATGCAGTCTGTCCAACATTTGTTATTATTTGATTTCTTGATGATGATCATTCTTTCTGGTGTAAGATAGAATCTCAGTGTTGTTTTAATTAGTGTTTCTCTAATGACTAGTGATATTGAGCATTAGTTCCTATATTTACTGGGCATTTGGACTTTGGTGAACTGTCTGTTAATTTTACTTGTCCATTTTTGATTGAGTCTTTTATTTTGGGGGTCTAATATTTTCAATTTTTATATATTATAGATTTCTTTAATATATTGTAGATATTAAATCTCTGCCTGAGGAATAGCTAGCAATTTATTTTCCCATTCCATGGGTTTGTTTTTCACTCTCGGTTGTTGTTTTTGCTGTGCAGAAGCATTTGAATTAGATATGATCCTATTTGTTGATTCTTGGACTTTCTTGTGCAACCAGAGTTCTATTTAGAAAGTCCATGTCTATGCTTTTGAGTTCAAGAATTTTATGTATTTTGTATTCCACTGTTTTAACTGTTTCTGTTTTAACACTTAGTTCTTTGTGATATGTTTTGAATTTTGGTTTAGTATATGGTGAAAGATGAAGATCTAGATTCAGTCTTCTGCATGTAGACAGCCAGTTTTTCCAGCACCAATTATTAAAGAGACTATCATTTTATCCAGTATATACTTTTGTATCCTGAGAAAAAGAGAGAATTCAAACAAATAAGCAAGAGAAAAGTAGCAAGTTACATTTAAGAGACACTCCAATAGACTAACAGCAGAGTTCTTATTTGAAACTCTTCAGATCAGGTGAGAACAGAATGATATATATATATATATATATATATATATATATATATATATATTTCTTAAGAGATGAATAAGAATAAGAAAGAGGAGGAAAATAATGAGGAGGAAAATGAGGAAGAAATACAGGAGAAAAAGCAGATTACAAAGAAGAAAATAAGAAGTAGGAGGAAGCAGACAAAGAGAAAGAAGAAAAGAAGAAGAAGAAGAAGAAAGAAGAAGAAGAAGAAGAAGAAGAAGAAGAAGAAGAAGAAGAACAACAACAACAACAACAACAGCAAGAGGCCTACCAAGAATAATATACCCAAAAAGGGTTTAACCACAAGGAAGAAATAGTCTTTCCAAGTCAAGCAAATTGGAGAGAATTCACATCACTAGACTGAAATTACAGTAAAATACTTGAGGAAGTCATATCTAGAAATAAAAGCAAGGTAACTATATCATGAAAATGTGAAATTACACAATCTACTAGAAGTGCAGGTAAAAGAGTAAGAAAATTTCAAATCTCATCAATATACAAAACCACTAAATCATAAAAATGAACAAGAGAGGAAAAGAGGACAAAAAAAACCATGAAAAACCCTCAAAATGATAGAAATAACTCTACAAATCAATAATCCTCATTGTAAAAGGATTAAATTATCAAATTAAAATATTTAGACTGACTGAATAGATTAAGAAATAAGAACCAATGGTACACATTAGAAATACCTCTGGGAGTAAAGAGAGATTGAAGGAGAAGGGGTGGAAAGAGATACTCCACATGATGGGAAAGAAAAGGACTAGCTATACTTATATTAGGTAAAATTGACTTTGAGGGAAAATCTGTGAGACAGAAGATCACTACATGTTGATTAAGGAGATGTAATTCAACAAGAGACTGTAATAGTTGTAATTATATAGTGTATAATGTGTGTAATGATGGACTGTCCAATTATATAAGTCAATATTTTTAGACCTAAAGAAAGAGAACCCAATACATCTATAATTGAGTAAAACTCGACTTTCATCAATGAACACATCATCCAGACAAAAATAGTCAACAAGTAAACACTGAAATTTAACTATGTTGTACACTAAATGTCTCTAACAGACATTTACAGAGTGTTTTAGCAAAGATTAGCAGAGTGTACATTCTTCTTAGCAAACACATGGAATGTTCCCCAGAACATATCATATGTTAAGTCACAAAGCAAGTCAATAAATTTAAAAAAGTCAAAATCATATCATGGTTTGTCTGTGATCACCATGGAATAAAATTAGAAATAAACAACAAGAAGAACTTTAGAAAGTGTACAAATACACAAAATCTTAAAAACCATGCTTTGTAACAAGTCAAGTTCATCTCATAAATAAAAAAAGAATATAAAACATTTCTTGAAGCAAGTGAAAATGGAAGTGCAACATTCCCAAACTCTCATGATGCAGCAAAAACAGTATTAAAAAGGAATTTTATAACAATGTGTGCCTATGAACAACCTAATGATGCAACTTGGCTAGAGACCAAGAACAAACCAAGCCAAAAATTAGTAGAAGGGAAAAAATTTTTTAAAAATCAGAGCAAAAATAAATGAAATAGAGATTAAAAAGATACAAAAGATCAATGAAATTAAGAATTTTTTTAAGAAGTAAACAAAATTAGTAAATCTGTAGATAAACTAACAAAGAAAAAAAAAGTGACAAGACCCAAATAAATAAATAAGAAACAAGAAAGGAGATACTACATCTTTTAATCATAAAAATACACAAAATTATTAGGAACAATTATGAACAACTGTATACCAACAAATTGGAAAATCTAGAACAAATGAATGAATTTCAGGAAATTATAACCTATCCAAATTCGACCAAGAGGTCATAGAAAACCCATGCAGACCAAGAAATGAAATGAATTAGCAATAAAGCAATCCTCTAACAAAGAAAATCCAAGGATCAGCTGGCTTCATTGCTGAATGAACCAAATTTAAAGGAACTAACACTGGTTCTTTTTAAACTAGTTCAGAAAATAGGAAGCCTTCCAACTTCGTCCTACAAGTTCTGTATGTATTATACTGGTATCAAAATGAGACAGGGACACAATAAAATGAAAAAAGAAAATGGTAGGCCAATATTGCCAGTAAACACAGATGTAGAAATTCTCAAAAAAATACTAGCAAATCAAATCTAATCATATATCAAAGAGATTATACATCATCATAAAATGGATTTAGCCTAGGGATGCAAGGATGGTTCAACATACACAAATAGATAAACTTAATACATCACATCAGTAGAGCAAAAGACAAAAAACCATGTGTTCACCAGACTAGATGCAGAAAAAGCATTTGATAAAATTCAGCATGCTTGGTAAAACTTTCAACAAATTAAATATAAAAGGAATATACCTTAATATAATAAAGGCTATATATGACAAACCCACAGTCCACATTGTAATGAACAGAGAAAAGCTGATAGATTTTTAAGAATAAGACAATGAACAAGACAAGACAATAGGTTATTAAACATAATACTCAGAGTCTTAGCTAGGATAATTAGGCAAGAGAAAGAAACTAAAGGAATCCAAATTGAAAGGAAGAAGTTAAATCATTTCTGTTCACAAATGACATAATTCTATATAGAGATAAAACCTAAAACCTTCATGAAAAGCTGGTTTGAACTGATACATTTGGTTAAGTTGTAGGATATAAAATCAACATGTAAAAATTAGTAACCTTTTTTAAAAGCAATAATTAATATTGCTGGAAATGGAATTCTAAAAAATCTCATTCATAATGACTACCAAAAAACCAGAACAAAATACCTGTGGATAAATTTAACCAAGAAAGTTAATGACTTCTATAATGAAAGAAGTTAAAGAAGACACACAAAAAAATGGGAATCTCAGATTAACGGATTAGAATAATTAATATTGTTAAATGCCCATACTATCCAAAGTGATTTGTAGATTAAATGCAAGTTCTACCAGACAACCAATGGCGTTCTTTGTAAAAATAACAACCCCCCAATATTAATATAGAACCATAAAAACTCCAAATAAAAAAAGCAAGTTGAAGACAAAAGTATAAAACTGGAAATATTACAATGTCTGAACTCAAACTATACTGCAGGCCTATAGTAACTAAGGTAGCATACTCTTGGCATAAAAAAATGATGTAAAAATCAATGGGGTAGGCTAGAGAACCCAGAAATAAATCCATATATCTGAATTCAACTGGTTTTTGACAAAGTGTCCAGAACATATACTGAATAAAGGACAATCTCTTTACTACCTGATTCATAGGAAATTGGATATCCATATGTAGAAAAATGAAACTAGATCCATATTTCACATCATATTTAAAAAACTCAAAATGGACCAAAGTTCTAAATATAATATCCAAAACTAGTAGAAGTAATTTTAGGGGAAACACTTCTGAATGCTGGCATAAGCAGTGATATATAGGATTCCAAAGACACAGGCAACAAAAGCAAAAATAGATAAATGAGATAGTATCAAACTAAGAAGCTTCTGCACAGATATATAGACATTCAACAGAACGAAGAGACATCCTACAAAATGGGAGGAAATATTTGCAAATTATTTATGTGACAAGGGATTAATATTTGTAATACACAACAAACATTATACTAACTGAATGACCAGACACAGAAAGATAAATACCACATGTTCTGACTTATTTGTGAATGCTAAGCATGTTGATATCAAATATGAGGGTAGAATAGTGATTACCAGAGGCCAGAAGAGGTAGGAGGGTGGAAAGGTAGAGAAAATTTGGAAATAGTTACACTATTTAGGTAGGTAAGAACACTTAGGTAGGTAAGAGGAGTAAGTGACCATGTTCCACAGCACAGAAACATGACTATACAGTTTACAATGTATATTTCATGAAGAATTAGAGAAGTTTGAAGTCACCAACTTAGTCTCTTTTGTATTGCTGGGACACAGTACCCGACATTCACCACTTAAAGGAGGAAAGGTTTATTTTGGATCATGGTTCTAGTCCATGGTCAGCTGACTCCAAGGCAGTAATAGCATGGCAGAGGGCAGATGAGAAGCTGCTCATCTCATAGAGTCCCGGCAGCAGAAAAGGAAAGGTGAAGCCAGGCAGGGAGACGCATTCTTTCAGGTCATACCCCCATGAGGCACCTCTTCACCCAGGCTCGCTTCCTAACAGCACACTCAGCTATGATTCATCAGTTGACTAATCCACTGACTAATGCAGCACTCTTGTGATCCAGCCACCTTTTAGACTCTTGAGTCTTTTGGGGGACTTTATGTATCTCAACCACAATAGCTTCCAAAATAAAGAAATGATAAGGAGATAGAAATCCTAGTTATCTTGATCTGGTCATTATACACTGTATATATGTATTGAGTTATCACACTGTACCCCATAAATATGTGTAATTACGATGTGTTTATTGAAAGAAAAATAGAATACAAAAAAGAGATAACTTTGTAATTATCAATTAAATGGACCCTCTAGAAGAATATTCTAATGAATTAAACTTTTCCTTCTGAGTTACAGAAGATGGTTAAGTGAATGGTAATTAGGCACCCTGTCCTCTACCTATGTTCTAGGAAGAAATTAGCCAGTGATAGAGAAGTTTGTTTCTTCTGAGACAACGCAAGGAACTTGGGAGGGAAGCCAGAGCCTGGGGACACATTATCATTTCTGAGTCCCAGTCCCAGACAAGGTCTGCTGTACTTGCTGTTCCCTCCACACTGTCAAAATGGATGCCCTAAGGCCAACCCTTACTGTTTAGCGTCTTCCGGGAAAAGAAAGATGGAGACTTTTGAAGCTGAATGTCAATAGCATCTTTTTGTAGTGTAAGTCATCTTCTCTCAGGACCATGGATAGTTTCCTTGCATGCATGGCTCTTCCTCTCATGAGAGAAATAATACATTACAGCTTTATGCATCTACCACCATTTGAGCATAGTACTTTTGTATAACACATAAAAGCTGCTTAATAGATACAGTTGTTAATCCCACTCAGATCAATGAATTTTATCTTTTCTCTACTCCAAACCATACCTAATGATCTTCACGTGTGGAGGTTCCTTGAGTCACTTCAGATACTATCCTTGTGTCCTTAATACATCTAGGAAAGCATGGGTTCTCCTTGGGTAAACAAAGGCACCTAAAGCCACTTCCATCACTGTTCAGATGAAAGTGCAAATTCCTACCATCAGTGAAGAGGTATGGTTGTGTACTTACTTGCATGTTCACATCACAAGAAGGAGTACAGAATTCATAGAGCTTCCCAGGTAAGTAGAAGTGAGCTTGAAATTCATGTGAGAAGTTTATTGAAAGATGCTATAGAAAATGAGCATTGTCTCTGCAGGCTTGTTGGGAAGCAACTTGCTTAACTTCAGTTTTGAAATGTACATTACCCAGTGTCATCTTAGTCACTTTCCCGTTGCTGGGACAAAATAACTGACAGCCACAACTTAAACGAGCTTTATTTTGGCTCACGGTTTCAGGCCACGGTCAGCTGGCTCCATGGCAGACACAGCATGGTGGAAGAGTATGTTGCAGAGGAAAGTTATTCAAACTGTGGCAGCCAGAAAGAGGGGGAGAGGGAGAAGGAGCCAGGACAAGAATGCATGCTTCCATTATTTTGCTCTATATGTATATTTGAATTTCTCATGGAAGAGAAACCATGTTATATTTAAGATTGTGCATCTGATTCATTTCACTTAACATCATAGACTCAAGGTACCTGCACTTTCCCACAAATGACTCAAGTTTACCTTTCTTTGGGTGATAGAAAGTAGGGATCTTTTTCAAATAGGAAGAAGATTGAGCAGTGGATGAATGGAAAAGGAAAGGGAGAGAAAAGGTATGTAAAAAGAAATTAATATATGTTTGGACATGTCTCAACTCCACACACGGAATGTAAACATTATGTGCCACGAACATGTGTAAGCAGAAGAAAAAGGAAAAAGATCAAGAGGAAAGGGCTTTAAAGGAAGGAAATGTATTGCATTATGTACTATAAATGTACTAATATAATAATAATAATAATCATAAAGAATACACCATTCCAGGTCACACCCACAGTGACCACCTCCAACCAGCACATTGAGCTATGAACTCATCAATGGATGACTCCACTGATAAGTAAAGCATCCCCATGACCCAATCACCTTCCAAACATGTAAGACCTTTGGGTGAGATCTAAACCCTAAGTAAGGTCTAGCTTTGCCTGATACAAAGGCTGTGCTTTTAAAGGCAGTGCAGTGTGGCTCCACGTGTGCTATTTGATTTAAGCTGGCTGAGTACCTAGAAAGGAAAATGTCCAGAGGTGATCTCCAGGGCCTGTGTCCTCCCTGAGGCTGGCTCATGTGTAGCAGACCTTGGCTCTTTGTTGAACTCAACATGAGTTTTAGAATTGATATATGTGCTCCTATGAAGCATGCTTAAATTATTTTGGCAGAAGTTTTCTTCAAATATATCTATAGAGCTGAGATGAATTTACCCATCTTTTATTTCTAGTTTATAGGTACTATGGGTTTGTTTGGTACTCATTCACTCATCTATTTATTTGTTAATTCATTCACGCAATACACATGTATACAGTATGTGCTAAATTCTAAGGCTGTAAAAGATGAATAAGATCAGGCTTCCTTCAACTATTTTATTACTTAGAATTTTATTTCCTTGTCCATGAACTTGACATTTCTCATGAGTATGGGTCAGGTATTCATAGAATGTACTTAAACTTGGGTTCATTTAATATTGTCTCATGATGAGTAGGTTTATGAGTGTTTGCGAGGTGAGATGCCTTGATAGATGAGCTCAATGTGACTTATTGGTGATGTTAACTTTTGACTACTTGGTTAAAGTAGAATGTGTCAGATTTCTCCACTACAGTATTCTTTTATCCTTGTCATACTTTTTTGTTTGGAAGCAAGTCACTAAGTCCAGCCTTAACTCAAGTGGGGTGGGAATTAAGCTTCCTTTCCTAGTGAGAGGTACATCAAAGAATTGGTGGACATATGTTACCCCACCACAGTAATTAACCTAGAGGAAATAATTTGTGGTTATGCAAACATCTTGTTTCTCCTCAGCATTTAATCTTCTAATTTTAATATTCATAAATGGATCTTGCTTGCAGCAGTCATTACTAAGGAGGTGATGAAGATTTTAAAATTTTCTTTCTTCTTTCTTTCTTTCTTTCTTTCTTTCTTCTTTCTTTCTTTCTTTCTTTCTTTCTTCTTTTTTGGTATGGGGGATCAAACTCATGACCTTGCACTTGTCAGGCAGGCACTTACACCACTGAGCTAAACCTCTGGCTGTCCTCCTTTTTATATTATTGGGGGTTTTTCTGAAGGAAGATTTAGCTATTTTCCCCCACTTCATCTATTTATGAAGTCATTCATTTATGTTAGTATAGACTCTTGGGCACCTCATTTAATTCTTTGGTTATTCTTTGACTTACAGCTTTCTATTATTTTTGTTTCTCTAATTATTCTAGCTTTGGTCATAGGGAGTTCTTCTAGGTTGCCGCCCATGTTTTCTCAGCCATCATGTGGGTGCATGTGGCTTTATGTGCTTTGAGGACTTCCTTACTTGCTATCAGTATAAGATGTTCCAGTCCCATGTTGTATCTTTGCTGCCTCACTCTAGAACCAGCCATTGTCCCAGAGAACCTTGGTTCCGTTTATTGGAGAATGGTATTAAAAACCAATATCTGGTCTCTGGGTGTGCTTGTTGCAGCCATGTCTCCATGTCTAAGATTTAAAGAAGAGAAGTTATGTAGCTATCACTGGAAAGTGCCTTGGCAGGTTCATCATCCTGGCAAGAAATGAGGAGCTGCCGAATCTCCACACTGGCAGTGCTGACAGAGTCTGTGGAGAATCCAGACACTGGTTTTCAGCAGCCACAGCCTGACTCCTACTCTGTTATTTGTGGGTTATGACCTTGGACAACATGAATGACCTCAGCCATGTCATTCAGCTTTTCTTTGTCTTAATTTCCTCATGTAGAAAAAGAAGGTAACATCATCTGTAGAAGAAATTAGATGAAGCAAACTATTAAAGTCTTTAGTGATTCCATATCACTATCCTAATGTGAGGAATTTAATTTTATTGATAAAACTCTTTAGCTTTTTGTTTTGCTTTTGTGGTGGTGAAGAGACTAGTGCCTTAAAGGGTCAAAGGCGTGTAATATTTCTCCTGGGACTAGCAGGAGAAAGGGAGTGAGAGAAAGGCTAACAAATATCCAGCCACCCTGGGTATAAATCAGAAATGTACAGCACTCTCCCCACCTGCCCCCAGCTTTGAGTGAAGCCACAGAGAGTATTTAAAGTAGCAGTAAATAGCAATGGCTGATTGGGAGGTAAAGGCTTTTGCCTAAGCATTTTCATGGGGTTGCAGTGTGGCTGGCCACATCTTTCTGGTGGAAAGACTGAGACAGAGGCTCTGACTGGGAGGTCTGCTCTAGCCAGGCAACAACATCAGACTCCATTGGGGCAAATGTTCGTGAGGACATTTCGCATTTCCTTGTCCCTCTTCCAATTAGAACATGCATCTAGAAATGGCCTTTTCTGATTTCTGCTTTGTATAGAGTAGAAAACATGTGCCCATGTAGGAACCATTATCAGTATATCTTGCCACAGTGGTTATTAGCTAGCCAAGCACCCATTCTAAGACCCATGATGCCTTGTGAGTGGGATTTAAATCACATATTCCAATCCATTTTGGAGCCCTCAAAGGAGCTGGAGATTCAGTGGCTTTGCTGTTCTGTCCCATTGTGCTTGTTTTTTTGCTTGTTTTTCTGGAACGGGACACTATCCTATACTCTCACCATAGGTAGAGGCATTTTGCTCCTGGGATCCCCTCTTTTTTCTCTCCCTTTCCTGCCAGGGCTCTTTCCTGTGCCCCTCAGCTCCTCTTTGGTTCGCTGTCCTCAGGGCCTCACATTTTGTGCTGGTGGTCAGTCCTCTGCTGTCTCCTGCTCCTTGCTGCCACTCAGGAAGCTGAGGGAGGGTTGGGAAGAAGCGAAAGGAAAAAAAGGTGTCTTTTAAATTATGACCTTAAGTGAAGTGTCTGCAAAATAATAAAGTCTGTTGAGGGCTTGTGATAATAATCATGTAGGGAATTAGGCTGAAAAGGGTGAATGTGTTCTTTAGACCTCTTAGCTTCATATGTGCAACTTCTAGGGGGAGGAAGAGGGAAGGAAAACAGACATTATTTCTCAACAATAATATAATACTTAATTGCCTTAGGTTGTCTGGGCTACTGTAACAAAATAGTTTAGACTGAAGGTCACTTATTTATAAGTTTATTGTTCATAGTTCTGACAGTTGGGAAGTCCAAGATCAAGACTTTTGCAGATTTAGGGTCTGAAGAGGCCCCGTGCTTTATGGACAGAGACTACTAGCAGTGTCCTCACATGGCACGGGGTAAATAGGCTTCCTAGGTTTTTTCGGGGCATGAATCCCACTCATGAGAGTGGAGTTTTAATGAACTCTTAGCACCCTCACCTCTTAGTACCAACACCCTGGGGATTAGATTTCAATATATGAATCATGGGGGACATAAACATTCAGATCATGGCATTAAAATTCAAGAATGTTCAGTGTTCTAGGTACTGTTTGTGCCTGCAATATTATCAATGATATTTTAAAGTAGGCAACATTGTTATCCCTGTTTTATTAGCATGGAAACTGAGACTTAGCTGAAATAACTTACCCAAGTTCTCACAGCTAGTTAGTAACAGGGCAGAGTTTTAAAGCCAGGCCAATCTGATACCAGAGTCTGCACACTGCTTTAATACAAAGATACAGAATCAAATAACATATGGTAATACATTTAGTGAAGTATTTGATTAGGACACACGAGAACTTTCAATATAAAAAATGCCTGAAAAGATCGTGGTTGGGTGGGTGTCACTGGACAAGGTACATGTCTTTGAGAAAATGATGGAAGAATGACACCAAGTGACAGGACCCAGGCCTGGCTAGGAAGGAGCTCTGCTGCTTTGTGGAGGTCCAGGAGCTGGTGTCCTGTGCTGCTGGCATATGGCTCCTAAACTCCCTTCCTTTCCTTACAGTGCATAGCAGCTGTTTCCCACACCTGCCTCTCAGCTCTCCAATGATGCATAGTCTTCTACATAATTTAGAAACTTGTTTGATGTTGCATGATTTGCTGGATTCATAATCAAAAGGCACCTTGGGGAAATTTCTTATAAGTGGGCACTTGAAGTCCAAGGCCTAATGATTTTATCCTTATTCAATGCTGGGTTTCTTGGTTGACAGCGAATGTCTATGCAGGTCCAAGCTGTCCTGGACAACCTTGTTTTTAAAAAGTCCAGTGAACCTACTTTGGTTTTTATACTGGAAATAGCTCACCATTCCCATGAGTTCGTTTGATAAACAGGTAGAAATTCCGTCTTTTTTTCTTCTTTAGCCTTCTCTGACCCTGCATAAGAATGAGTTGATGATATTTTAGTCATATAGGTGATATTCTATATTTTTCATTTGTTACAACTACAAAAATTTGGTTGTATTTAAATAACCAGGTGAGGTATTTGCATCGCACAATTCTAGTTTTTGTTCAAGTATCTTTTCTTGTGCTACACACCAATCTAAACTTATGTGGCTTAACAAACAATTGAACATTGTTGGTTTCATTCTGAGTGACAGGGCTCAGCAGAAGGGTTCCTCTTAGGCTGTCTGACAGGAGTGAAGTCAAACCCAGTCATAGCTGGACTTGTGTGAGGGCTCCAGTGCGCAGGATAGCAGATGACTTCATGCTTGTTGTTTGGTACCTTACTAGGGCAGATTGGCATAGCTGAGGCTTTCCTGAATAATTTTTCTCTCTTTCCACAGGCTTTTCCTTGGCACGCAGTCACAGTGTAGTTGCTCTTGTCACACTATGGGTAGCTTCCCCAGAGCAAAAGCTGCAACGTGTAGAGTTTGCTTATGACATAACTTTGGATGGCACATTGAATCACTTATGCCACATTCTCTTGGTTATATTTTATGACAGGAGAATACTTGAGGCCATGAATACTAGAGAGTGTGGCTCACTGGTAGGGCTCTCTTTGAAGGGTAGTTACCTTATTTTTCACTTTATTTATAATAGTTCATTTCCTTCCACATACAAAATATACTCACTCCTTCCCAAAAGACCCCCCCCCCTTAAATGCTTGTCTTACCCTAGGACCAATCTTGGTGTTCTGGCTATTTTTTGTTATGTGATAAAACATATAAAACTTAATGATTTAGAAGCAGTTACCATTTTATTATTGTGATTCTGTGGGTTGTTTGGGCTTTGCTAGGTGGTTCTGTTCTTTATGATGCTGGCTCAAGTGATATTCCTGCAGGGCTTGGCTGGGTTCAAAGGTTCAAGGAAACTCACTATCTGTCTATCAAGTGATACTTGCAGTCCAGGGCTTTAACAGGCGGAAAAGCACTGGTAGACTTTACTTTTTCCTTGGGTAGCATGGGAATGGGTTAGATCTCTATTTGGTAAATAAGACTTAGGTTAATTTGAGACAGTAGACATATGAATCCTGTGATGTTTCTTTCCCACTGACATTTTGTGATTAGTGGTTGGGGTTACAGAAAACTGAGAGGGGAAATACTTCTAGGATATTCTTATAATCTCTTAATTCAACTTTTACTAGCTTTTTAAATAACCACCAATAGGAATATTCTCTCTCTCTCTCATATGCTTTTCATCTTCCACTCATGGTGGGCAGTGTTAAACAGATCTGGTAGAAAATGCATGTTCTCAGAGAAAACTCTTTAATGCTCAGCCATTACCCCAGTTGACAGCCACTGTCACCATCTCTCCTCAGATGCATCCAGTATCTTCTTTGTATCTTGCTTGCCTCTTGCTCGTGCTTAACCTTGGATGGCACCTTGCTGGGTGCAGTGAGAACCCAAAAATAGAAATAGTCATGTCTGCTACCAAGCTGATTGTCACCTAAGGGAGAAAGGAGAAATTTACAAATAACTTGACTATGTTGTGGGAAATGATGTGATCTCTAAGAAAGGTGTAAACTGCATGTGCCAGGAGGTCAGAGAACAGAACAGAAAATGTAACTTCTGTGTTCTGCCTTTGATGCTGTTAGCTCTGGACAAATTGTACATTTTACACTCTCATTTCCCCATATGGATAATGAGGAAAACATGCCTTCTTTTTCAAGTCTGTCCTGGGAGCAGTGAGAGTCTGTGAAAAGGTATCTGTTATGGTTTTGGGCTTTTCTTTCCATGGAATCCAACACATCTTTAATCTTACAAAGATGTGGAGGGCAGGTGAAGTAGTGAAGATCTGTGTGTGTGTGTGTGTGTGTGCGCGTGCAGGTGCTTGTGTGCATGCATGTGTCCTATGTGCAGCTGCCATGCTTCAAAGGAGGCCTCAGGGGATAATAAAAAGAAGGGCTGCTGGGACCACCAATTTCTTTTTCCCATCTGTGATTACTGGGGCCCATGCCTCACACTGAGAAGGGTATCAGCAAACTCCTCAGCCTTGTGGTGCAGCCGTCCTTAATTCATATTTGCATGTGTTGTGAGACCAGCCAGGCAGCTGAATGACTGCCCAGAAGTGGAACTTGTGATGATGTCACGAAATGAAATCACTATTTAATGAGAATTGGTGAGATAAGGTCCACAGATGGACCATTCCGTACGATATGTTTGAGCCACAGCATTCCATTCATTTTATAATACACCTTACCGTGGGCTTAAATTGCATTCTTAGAAAATTTAGCCCAGCATGAATAGTTTTCTTAGAATAACATCACTAACATAACATTGTGTTGAATAAGCTTGTTGCATAAAAGGTTATCCTATAAATTTTATCATTATAAGTCCCCAGTGTTTCTAGAACTTCCCTTCAAAATAGTATAAAGTTGATATTTCATATATACATAGTTGTATTTCATGGTAAGTTTTATTTCCTTTTTTTTCTCCTGATGTATGTTCTCCTTATGTAGTGCAGGCTGGCCTCAAGTTTGCAGCGATCTCCCTGCCCCAGCCTCTTAAAGTCTAGGACTACAGGTATGTACCACCATGCTCGCCTACCTCAAAGTACATTTTAAGAAGATGTGGTTATAGATCCTGTGCCTCAGTTCATCCTGTGGAGTTTGTCTTTCTAAATTATTATAGAAGCTAGTTTTATAAGTTAATTTTCTAGGGGAATACACAAGTGGTGTTTTCTTATAGTGTTTAATCTGTGGTCAATGCATTGTGGGGTTTTTCTCTCTCTTTTTTTAAACCTGTGTAGTATATTGGACTAAACCTTGAGTTTAGAGTTAGATAAGGTAGGATCTGAATCCTAGATCTTCCCAGTATGAGATGTGATCATGGATAAGTTCTCTACCATTTTTAAGCAGTAATTTTTAGATAGTTGAAAGGATTTTAGATAAGATAGGACCAGAACACACAGCATGCTGTTTATCACATAGTGACTATGCAATAATCAATCGTAGCTATTATCTTTGACACCAGTAAGAATGATATAATCTCTGGCTTTGGCCTTAACTGTGATTAGATCTTTGGAAACGTCATCTGATCCTATTTTTCCTGAATTTGTAGAACTGCTGTTCTTATTAGAAGAACCATTATGCACAGCTAATTTCAGGTTCATGAGTTTTTTTTCCCAGTGGGATACTGGTAAACGATTTACATATATATTTCAGCAAAGATTGTTATGTATAAATGTGTATAAATAGCTCTAATTTTCGACAATGAGAAAAGTAGCTTGTGATAATAGTATGTTGCAGGAGATAAGCAGATAGAAATAGTAATAAACAACACCTGAAAGTGTGGTTCTATGTAACATGCCTCCTCATGACATTTCACATGATTTCACATGGCTGTATTAACTCAAAAAGAACATTGGATAATGAGACAGTAGGCTGTAAATGAGAGATACTATTAGAACAAATTGTTCAGTATCTTGAAAGGAAAGAAAAAGTTTTCTAGGAATTTTTAATCACAGTGAATTTAGGCTGAAGGAATTTACCATGTTGCTTCACAAATAGGCTTATGATTTTATACTCGGTTAAAAAAATTGGTTTAGGGAGGGAGGGCTCCTCTGAATGAAGCTTTTTCTAGGCTCCCTTTTGCTTTGTTTTTGCCCGGGGCAGTATTTTTTGTTTGCCAAGACCAGCTGCTTCCTCGCTGGCCAGGTTTCCATTTAGCAGCCCAGGGCTGCATCTCTGATGTTGGGGAATTTGCCCCTCTGAGCTTGGACAGGGCAGCTGTGTGTCCCCAGGCTGGGCAAGGGGGGCCAGCTGCCCTGAGGCCTGGACGGATGCTTCTCTCTGTTGCTCTTTTCCCCAGTATCTCCTCTCGGATCTTCAGCAGATGTGACCTCTTGCTAACCTTGCCTGAGCTCCTCAGCTCTGCTGCCTCTGGGAGCCAGGCCTGGAGACAAAGAGGGGGCTGCTTCAGCACTGGATGCCAACTATTTTTTTAACCCTCGTTTTCTCTAAGAACAGTTAGTAATCACAGCAGACCCTATAATGATTTAATCCTCCCCTATCTGCTAAGCATGTGATCTGTAGCTGGCACATGAACAAATCCCAAACTACCTCCACAGGAAGACCCACACATTTTTAAACTTTAGTGTAAAACGTACCATAAATCAACCATCTCCACATCTTTCTTCATCTGTCGTGGGCTGTGCCCCGTGACTGGTGAGGTGGAATGCGAAGCTTGGGGTATTCTGAAAGCCTTGATTTGTACATTGTGGGTAAACCTGCCCACTTCCAGTCCTTTATCATGGAGGTGTTGCTACGGATTGCATTGTGTGCCCCAAACCTCAGGGTGGGAACTTACTTAGAAATTCAGTTTTTGCAGGTGTAGTTAGTTGAGGTCGTTCTAGAACAGGGTGACCTTGCCTATTGTATGCATGTGGTTTGCCTCCCCCCCCCAGGATTCATGTGTTGGGACATTGGTCCTAGATATGAAGATACTAGGAGGTGAGGGCACTTTTAAGTGACGAGGTCTAGGGCAGGTCTAGGGTAGGGTAGGGTCATTGGTCACTGCCCTCTGAAGTAATACAGAGTTCTCATGGTAAACTAATTGTCATGAGAGAGTTGTTACAAAAACCAGCAAGGTAGGCAACTCTCCTTGCTCTGGCTTCTGGTCATCACATGGTCTTTCCATCTAACCCATGTTGCCACTGGGATGCTGCCCACCACGTGTGATGTAACCAGGAATATTTTGTGGAAGCGGGTAGTAAGCTGTTTGGACTTTTAACCTCTGAGACTGTGAGATCAATAACTTTTTTTCTCTATAAAAGGACTCAACCTCTGGTATTTTGTTACAGTAATGGAAAATAAACTAATATGCTCCTAATTCAATAGAATTGATATCCTTAAAAAAGAAGGAAATTTGGAGACAGATACATGGGAAGAGCACAAGGATCTCTCAGACCAAAAGAAAGCCCTGGAATTGATCCTTCCCTCTACCTGTAGGGGGAGCAAGCCTCTGCCAATATCTTGATCTAGAACTTCTGGCCTTCAGAGCTGAGAGGCAATAGATTTCTGTCTTTTTAGCCACCATTTTGTGGCATGCTATTATGGCCACCATAGCAAACCAATATAAATGTGGAGTATGTGTTCACCATTTCTACTGGGGAGAACTGTCCACTCACCGTAGAGTGAGATGCGTGTTTTTGACCGACTCCAGTTCACTCTGCTAACACTCATCCCAGAGCTGAGGCCACCTTCAGGACTGCTTATCTAAGGAGACCCCCGTGCCCTCTGTCCCACAACCCTGTCTTCCTTCCTCATAGACTTGTCACTGCTTGTCACAAACTTGCTTACTTTGGTGGGGTCTTTCTTTATCTATTTCCCACAGAACAGCTTGTTCCAGAAGGCTCCCTTGTGTTCAGTTCACTACTCAGCACAGAGTAGGCACCTGAGAAACTATTTGTTGCAAGACAAATTAGAAGGTAAAGTTTAACTTGGGAATACACATTTTTTGAGTGTAGTCAAAGCTGTGCTTCTGGACTTAGACACCTTCCCTCTTTTTCTCGCTCCCTCTCTCTGAAGGCCGAGAGAAAACACTGACTTGCTGCCTGGCCACTGACGCCCTGGGCCTGAGGTGCCCTTGCCCTGCAGTGGATGAGGTGGTTTCATTTGGTTTCGCCTTGGATTTATTTCTGAGCTGTGGAGAAGAGGCAGCCAGCTCTCGCTTGCATTTTGCCTGTTCTCCTGGGAGGAAAGGCAGTAGCAGGGAACTAGACCTTCAAGTGAGCCTGAGCTTGAAACCCCAGGATCCGATAGAGGTTCCCCTGGGAAGATGGTCTTCCACCTTGTCTGCATCTTCTGAAGAAAAGGCTATGGGGCCCTGAAACTGTGAAGGCAAGAATGAGGAAATGATACTTTGTGAAAGTCCCAACTCTGAACCTTCCAGCAAAGTTGAAAGGATCTTAGAAACACGATTTGGTCATGGGATGATAATGTGTGTGTTTTGCCCACTAGCTGATGACATCCAGAGAGCCTGGACAGACACGATAGGCAGTGGGTGGAGGGGATCCCGAGGAAGTAGCTCAGATAGACACTTCTGGAAAAATATCCTCGACAGTGGGAATGGACAGGGAGGGATTGACATAACAGCTTAGATCTCTTTGGTGGCCAATTAAGTGCTATGCTTATATGTATGATTTGTATTTCAAGGGCTTGAGGAGGACAAGTGACTGAAAGTAAGGGATGAATTAAGAACGACCCTAAATGCTGCAGTGTGAATGATAGGGAAGTAGAGGGGCTCCTATCTCAGGCAGGAAGAGCTGGGAGGAGACAGTCTTTCTGAGCAGACAGTGGTGTGTTTGGTTTTGTGTTTGTCACTCTTGAGGTGATGAAGAGACATAAAAATAGAAGAATCTATTAGACTATTGTAAACATATTACTCAGAGAATTCCTATCTTTGGTAGGCAAGGTGTCTGGAAAAACAATCTATGTGATTAGCACGTAAATAAAAGCTCCTTAATTTGAAGCTAAAGACATTGTTTGCTTCTCCTGGCTGTTCAGTGGAATATTTTTTTTTCCAGAGTCAATGTTATTTTGATATCGCAAACATGCAGGTACTCATATGCACACACAAATGCATGCAAGCCGTTTTCTGCAGTTGTATCAAGAGTCCTGAAACTCTAGCGAATTGCTGCAGGTTTGGCTTCCCTGTGCTCTGGGAGAGGCTGATGGTTGCCTGTCTCTGTTTCGTGCAGCTGCCCCCCTGCAGCTCATGGGTGGACACTCACGTGTGTCCTCTGTGATCTCTCGCTCCTGTCTTGAGTCGCAGCAAGGTGTTCTGGCAAAGCTTCCCCTTTTGCTGTGACAGATTGTCACAAATGTTTCCTCCACATTTACGCTGCAGAGCCCCTTCAAGTGCCTTTTGTTTTCTTGCCTGCCTTCATTCCAAGAGCAGCTTTTAGTGTCCTCCTTGGAAAACCACACGAAATGATGTGAGATATCCAGGACCAGAACTCAGCAAATAAGCACCAACTTAGGACTTAGAAGCAAAATAAAGAAGTTATAGCTGTGAGAAGTTTCCAAGGTTGCTGAGGTATAAACATGTCTAATTGGCAGGTGTATTCTCCTTAAATACTCAGAAGAGAAAAAGCATTGATTTATGACCCCCATCCAGAACAAGTTCTTTCATAGCATCCAACACAAGTTTTATTTTTATTTTCTATAGCTGTGTGCCACTTATAGAATATGGGGAATTTTCGCCAACAATTAAACACTAGTGGCTTGTACTGGGCCCAAGAAAAAACGATTTCCCTTTTTTTTCTGTTTCCAAGTCTTTATAAATATAGGTCATTTAAAAAATTGATGAGTAAAATATTTCGACAGAAAATATAGATCAGTGAATAAAAGCTGTCATCCTTTTCCACTCTCAAATTCTGCTCCTCTCTGTAGAGGCAGCCTGTGAATGGTTGGACTAGCAGCTTTCCAAGCCTTTTCCTTTTTGTGTATTTAAGTCATGCCTGGAGTTCTCTGCCCAGGTATGTATGTAGTCATCCATCTCAGGCTCAATTTCTTCAGGGAAGATTCCCCTGATGAAACAATCTAAACTAGCATGTTTCCCCATTCTACCTTGGCCTGTCACCATTTTGGTTTTCCTCCACATTTATTAGTGTTGGCAATAAGCAAAATAATGCTCACTTCTCTAGAAAGATGCCCTTTCCCTAATTCCTGGAGTCTATGAATATGTTGTTTTCCATGGGTAAGAGAACTAAACATCACATGAATAAAGGATAGGTCTGGAGATACATTTACGGATTATTCTGGTGGGTCTATGCTAACCACATGAGGCCTTGACAGTGGCGAGCCTTCCCAGGCTGGGTCAGATAGAAGAGGGACAAGAGATTCAGGACAGGAGAGGGACTTGACCTGCTGTTGTTGGCTCTGAGAATGAAGGAAGGGTTTGTTGGGAGTAATGAGTGGCCTCTAGAAGCTGAAAATGGCCCTCATTTGATAGCTAGCAAAGAAATGGGAACCTCAGTCCCACACCCAAATGGAACCTGATTTGTTCAACAGCTCAAATGACCAAAGAAACAGCCTTTCTCCTACAGCCCTCCCTGGGTGAGACATGGGTTGGACACTGGATGAGGAGAATTGTGAAATAACAAATTTGTGTTGTGTAAGTCACTAAGTATGTGGCAATTTGTTACGGTAACAATGGAAAACTAGTGCATCCTCCAAATTATTTTGATCTTCCATTGATCTTTTTGTTTATTTCTATGTACATAATAGCCTATGAGGAACAAAACAGAAAGATATTGTTTATTTGCTTGTCATTTTGTCTCTATTATATCCAGAATGTTGTAGGTATTAGTTTTGTTATTGTCAAGTGAATACATGAATATATAATACATGTATTTTTGTATATGATATTAGGTTATAGATACCATTTATATAGCTACATAATACACACACTTCCATATTTATTCTTTTGTATTCTTTTCTGTTGATCTAGAGGCATACTACTTCACAAATACCACAGTAGTTTAATTTACATAATTACATTTAGTATTTGGAAGTACAAATACAAAAACATCATTTAAAATTTTTTTTCTCAGATTTTTTAAAAGAAGTTTTCTCTTTTATATTAAATTTACAACCTTCGTGTGAGGTTTATTCTGATTTGTTTTAATATACCAATTAATTTAGGGACATTTGTTACATATAATATATCAGTTCTTTTAGCATGTTTATTATTTTATTTAATTTTAGCATTTTATTGTTTTTATGGTAGGTTTTTTTGTTTGGTTTTGTTTGTCTGTGGGTTGATACTGTGGAGTGAACCTAGGGCCTTAGCATTAAGCTACATTCACAGCCTCTTTTTATTTTGTATTTTGAGACAAGGTCTTTTACTCTAAATTGCCCAAGCGAAATTTGAACTTGAGTTCTACCTTAACTCCGTTTCCCAGAGTTCCGGGATTACAGGCGTGAGCTATCACGTCCAGTTTATCATGATGAGATCTGTTCATTAAATTTTATCAGAAAACATTGTTGATAAATGAAGATGCCAGTTATTTTTGTGTATTGATCTTGTTTGTGATGATCTTATGTATTGCTACATTAGTCACAACAGTTTTTTAGTTGCTTCTTTTAGATTTTCACGTCACATAAAATTACAGTTTCCTCTCTTTCCATTCTCCTGTTTTATTTTTGCTTTGGGACTTCTTGGCGAGGCCATGAACACTGGTATGATGATCACACGGGGTGGCAAGATTTCTTGTCCTTTCCTTGAATTAAGTGGAAGAGCTTTTATTTTCCTTCTACTTAACTCATTTTAGTCCTATGTAGATTTTTAGATTTACTAAGGACTAATTCAAAGATGTCTTATTTCTTATACGTAAATGGGAGTAGATGCAAGGAAACAGATGATATAATGATATAAAAATGGAGAACAGATCTGTAAGGCTTGTGCTGTTTTCTACATGATATGAGGAGAAAGAGGATGGCAGAGTGGGTAGATAAGTGGAAGCAAAGGAGTATTAGAAAGAAGAGAGGACTTTTGGGTGGAGGAAAAGACATGTTTACCAGGAAGAAGGAAAAACAAATGACAAGATGTTAGGTAAGTGTTAGAAGTGAGCCTCCTACAAGAGGCTCATGCGTTCAGAGAAAGGCTTTTGGAAATGTTCAGCTCACGAGGGCCCTAACATCCGTGATTCAATCATTACTGAGAGAAAGTGGACCTTAGAGAATAGGACCTAGTTAAAAGGAGTGGGTCCTGAGGGCATGACCTGAGGCACTGTATTTTATCCTGGATTCTTCCTGTTTAGACTGACTCACTCATATCTCATGAGTACCTGGCCCTGTCCACAGGTGTCAGACTATGACAGCTGAGTATTTACGGGTTCATATTATTTTAAGGCTCTTTCCTTTATAATCTTTGATTTCTTTTTTTATTTAAAACCATTTGCTTGGAAAGCTAGTTTACTTTTTAAATTCGTTTATTCTTTTTCTCTCCTTCTTGAATGGCTCTCTGTCCAACTGCTCTTCTCCTGGGTTGTCCCTCTGCTTTGTAAACTCTTTGTTGCAGCACTTACATTGCTGTTGAGGTCAGTTGCTTTCCTCAGGATTGACATTGCGTCTTTTTGTCTTCTCTCATTCTTAGAGTGGTGCCTGCATACAGAAGGGGATCAACAAACTCACTGGATACAAGATCAGGTGAAGGAAGTACGCAAGGTTGCTCATTTAGATTTTTTAGGAATTGTGTTGAAGCAGTGGTCAGAGGGAATTCATTATGGTCAGCAGGATAGAGAAAAAAGTTCTGCCAAATATATTTGAATAGTTTTGTATAAAGAAGTATTTGCTCTGTTAGTCATAGAGATATTGGCTAATGTCTATTTGTACTGCCATGGAGTATGCCATTACTACCACCACCACCACCACCACCACCACCACCACCATCATCATCCTCAGACAATATTTTTGAATGTGCAGGAACTCAAATTCTCTTTCCTCATTTCCCTTATTATTTCTGCTTTAGTTACTTTCTCATTGCTAGGGCAAAATATCTGAAATCCATAATTTAGAGGAGGAGATATTTATTTTGGGTCATGTTTTCAGCCTGTGATCAGCTGGCTCAAGGCAGGAAAGGTATGGTCAAAGGGTCTGGCAGAGGAAAGCTCTTCATGTCATGGCCATCGGGGAGCCAAAAATGAAGGGAAGAGTCAGGGAGGGAGATAAACCTTCCAGGTCATGCCCCGGTGAGCTGCCTCTCACCAGCCACCTCCTTCTAACAGCACGTTCAGCACGTTCAGCATAGCACCTCCACGATCCAAACACTTTCCAAACACAGGAGGCTTTTAGGGAACATTTTGATCTAAAGCACAATTCTTGTGCAATGGTAGTGATGGGCATAGGTGATTTCTGAGTTTTGTGTGTTGGGAGACTTCTTGTGATGCAGAGCTGAGCAGATCCTTTCTCTGTCAACACTTCTCCTGCTGAAGAGTAGAGAGTTTACAAGAGGTCAGAGGTCATTGCATGGTTTCTCTTACACAAGACATGCAAAATACATTAACTCCAGCAGCAAAATAAAAGAGATGATAAGAAATAGGGAGGTAGATTTTGTGGCTATGGGAAGGGAATTGGTGGATAGGGCAAGAGGGGAGGGTCAGGCAGGGAAGTGGATCTAAAAATGATTAAGATCTGATCTAATTTCTCAAGAGGGATATAATTATGTATGGCAAACATGTATGAACCAGGTTTAAAAGCAGAGGCCAGACAGAGGTCACCTGCCTGCAAACAAAAAATTTCTCCTGTTTCTCCTTGGGAAAGGAAATGGGGACTCACTCTTGGCATCTGGGAGAATTTCCACTCACTTTTAGGCATCTGCTCCTCTGTTCTCCTGCTCTGGCTGGTTTCCTTTTAGGGACTGGGAGTCCTCACAGCAGATAATTCTGTAGGCCTTGAGTCTCTGCTTAACCTGATCACCCCTCTTAATTCTACAGAGAGCCTCTGGGTGGGTGCAGAAGGAAAAGCACTGCTCGCTTCTCTTAGTGGATAAAATAAAGTCATAAATATTAGGAAAGCATTTGTAAAGACAACATTATATTCTAAAAGACATATTTTAGATTCAGAAAAACTGGATTTGAAGAAAGCTACCAAACAAGCAAATCAGGTTAGTCTTTTTATTTTACAAAGGACGATATTGGTAACTTGGAGTCTCTAGTCCAGGATTCATCTGGTTATACAATGATATGGATTAACCTAGTCAATTAACTGCTAAAATCATTTTATTTCAAAAAATTTATTTAGAACTATTTTGTGAGCAAGGAATAGCTTTTTAATTTTAATTCAAGAACAAGCTCCATGTTTCCAACATACAGTTTTGTGGAATCTGCTATTTTAGTTGTTTATATTATATTATTCTGGATGTAGGAACCATGGGTCAGAATGTAAAAGCAGATTATGATTTGAGTGTGTAGCTTTTCAAAATGTGGCAGCAGACAGAAGACAACAGTGATCACACATTGTCTGAGTTGGATTCTAGACTAAATCTCTCTCCGCTTTCTTGGGGATCAGCAAATCTCTCTCAACTCTGGCAGCTCGTGTGGAAAAATGCTTTCTTTACTCTATAGGATCATGAAGACACTCACGGGGAAAAGATGTCAGAAATGGGTAAATCACACTTTCTCTATAGAATGGGGCTACATCTCTGCTTATGTTAAGTTGCAGAGAGCTATTAGTTGACGTGGCTAAAGCCTTGGTGGCTCATCTGTGGCTCTACTGGGACATGGAGGAGAAATTTTTAGGAGGTGGGATGTCGTTGGGAGAAGTTAGATCACTGGGGTCAGGCCCATGAATCAGATACTGGGACTTTGGCCCTTCTTTTACTTCTGTTTCTCAGCAGCCCTGAGATGAACAGTTTTCCCAGACCTCACACTCTTGCTCTGATACTATAGGCCCCAAAGCAATGAGGCCAATGGCCATGGAATAAAACTTCTGAGTCAATGACCAAAATAAGCTTTTCTTCCTTGTAAATTGATTTTCTCAGGTGTTTTGTCTCAGCATCAGAATGACGATTAACAGTTATATTCCCGATGACTTTATTCCCAGGCATGTATGCAGAGAGAAGATGGACATCCCAGCCGTTGCTAACGTGGGCAAGAGTTACTGGGGCCAAGATTGTGATACAAAGTGGTGGGTCCCAGGGCTCTCCTGACCTCACCTTTAAGACACACACACCCACCCACTGGCTGCAGCTTTCAGCGAAAGATAATTCTCATGCCTCTGAAACCTAAAACGCTCACCTCCTTTACTTCAAAGCATCCACTCTGTCAAGTATCAGAAATCTTTCAATTTTACAGCATTCACACTTACTTAAGTTTGCTTGAAAGGATTCCAAACACTTTGGTCTTTCGATTTTGGAAGTGTTCAAAGAAGATTGTTCCGTTTAAAACTGCTTACATAGAGAAAGTGTTCTAGGAATCTGGATTAACTTGCTCTGTCTGAATCATGTTACTGAGAGTGTCAGGGATTTGGTTTCATGAAAGGTCAGGAAGAGCTGGTGGCTTCCCAGAGAGGGAGAACAGCGTGCACCAGCACAAGGACATCAGGGCATCTGTTCAGCCACTGTGCCTGGGGGCTCAGGTGAAGCCACCACCCCAGCTACTTCGTCCTGACTGAGAGAAGGAAGTTTTGAGGCAACAGGTTGCTGCTCCAGAAAGCACAGTTCACATTTTGTCAGCCCTTTAGCACCTTCTTTAGCAACATGTGGGTTACTGTGTTTAGTTTTTGTGGCACATTTTCCCCCTATATGTCTTGAGTCCAGTGGTAGAGACAGGTCAGGACAGTTCTGACAGCCCTTCACATAAATTGGTGACAAAAATCTCCTATGTTAGCAGATAGTGAAAGGTTCCCATCATGTTTGGCGAGATCAGCTGCGTCTGTCCATCTCTGATGTTTTATTAGTTCTTTTAAACTCTTTCTTTGGCAAGGCAAAGATATCTATATTAGGCAAATAAAAAATGAGCTGTACCCTAAGCCTCTTGTTAATACAGCTGGTACTCTTCCAAAAATCATACACTACCACTGACAAATCACTGTAATAATCACAAGCTTAAGCTTTAATTTCTCGGATGATTTTTACACAGCATTCATTTTTCAGCTATGCAAATGGACAAAATTGATCGATTTGAATAAACATGACTCAGGCTTGTAAAATTGTTTCCATCCTTGGGATCTGGAATGCATTGTTAGAAGCCTCAGTTCTGCTGCTTCCACGACATGCTTGGCTCTAAGAAAACATTTCTCTATGGCCTTCTGCCTCAGTTTCCTCATCTGTAATATTTCTTATCCTCAGGTGCCAGGACTGACTATGTGACAAAGAACTATAGCCCGTCTCTTGAAGGAGGAACTTTGTTTCCCAGTATTTTTGACACTCAGATATTTACTCTTGAATGGAGAACATGTACTCTTTCCCTTCAGAAATCATCTTTGAGAATTTAAGAATTCAAAAGTTATATCTCAAAATAAATCATGGAGAGGGTTTCCCCAGGGCATCTTCCCCAGAGCACCACCTTGGCTCCAACACAAACTGCTTATTTGGATAAGGAAGTATCTAGGATTGGAGAATAAACTAGAAAAACGAGAAGAGGAAATGGGTCTCTGATGGGCAAGGAGGGCCCATGATCTCTTGTTCTACATCCAAGAAGCTACTTTCTGTCATCCGGTGGAGTCTGAGAGGGAGGCAGCACTTGTTTTTAAAGATGCTGTGTGTGCCTTCCCTCCTTTTTCTGTAAGCTTGTCCTCTTCTCCTGGACCCTCCACCACTGGTGCTGATGTCTCCCTGGGGCTCCCAGCTTTGTCTGGGTGTCCTTCGCAACACCCCTTAATGCCAGCGAGAACCGAGAGCTCTGGATTCTAACTATCTTTCCCACTAAAATTAACCCTCTCCTCTTTTGACCTTTTCAGATACAAGCAGCTGAGTTAGTAAAAGCTGAAAGTGATTCCCTCTGAGGAGTTAATGTCTTAATCTAATGGAGAAAGTATTGCAGGGCATAATTAATGCCCTGGCAGAGAGTACTTTGGTATCAGATCACTCTTGGTCCAACTCCCTGTTGCTGTTTGCAACAGACAGGGAAGCTCAGTCATGGAAAGCCTGCTCCTAGGTCCTGGGAGGACATATGATTCTTGATTTATCCCAATATCTCAAAAAGAGAAAAGGTAACTGGAACTTGTGCAACTGATCTGCAGTATCTGTTCTCTTTCCCATGTCTCTGAAGAAAGAGGCTGGGCCAAGCGTGTTCGAGCCCAGCCCTTCATGACTTTCCAGGAAACAGCTGACCCAGAAGCCACAACCGCTTTCAGAAGCCTTGGAATTAGAGATGGTAATGAACTCATATGTGGAGAGGGGAAGGATTAGTCTGTGAGCTGCCCATTTCCATGGATACAGGCTCCTTTCATTTATTTTTACTGGGCTTTTACGGGGACTCAGAGGTCCAAATCTGATAGGACATCTGTGCTTCATTAGCTGTGTTTCATTAGGTTTATAATGTGATTTAAACGGACCCCTCTCAGCTGCAATGAGGGAGGCTCCAGAGAGTCCCAAGTTTCTGGCCTTCCCTTGCAGGAGGCCACAGAATGGCTACAGAGGCGGAGATGAGTATTTGGAGTCCTGGGACCCCTGGAAGGTAGATTTCAGGCTGGGATGAAGTCAGGTAGATCTTTTTCTCTTCAATTAAGACCCTAAAAACAAGACTTGTAAATCTGAGAGCATCTCTGTAGGGAAAAAAAAGAACTTAGCTGTGGGGCCTAGAAGGTTCTACTAATTCTAGCAGTTTGGGTATTTTCCCTCACCCTGAGGCCTTCCTTCTCCGTTGCTTTGGAAGTCAGCACAATTAACACGTGTTGTGGAGGTTGAGGGAGGCCATGTGAGACATGAGGGCGGTTTGGTCGCCTGCAACAGGAAGCAGGAAGCAGCCGCTTCTTGAGTGCTCCCTCCAGCAATGATTAAAGTAAAAGCAGGTAGTCAGTCATGTGACAGGGCTGAAATGTATAAACTGAGTATCACACTGCTCTGAGGATAGTTGCTATGGTAACCCAGACAGAGATGGAACAGCAGTAAAGGAGAGCTGCCCTGAAAGCAAATGTTATTGATTAAATGAGATTTTTTTTTTGAGGGGTGGGTTGGTGGCAGTGGTGAGAATGGGAGTACGAGGCAGGTGAACTTTCTGTAATGACCATGCAGAGAGTGTGGTTTGGTTGAGTATTGACAAATCTTGTCAGGAGTGCTCATAGAGACAGGAAATTAAATGATCATCTGTACAAGCTACTGTTTCTGTGGTTGAACTTCTTGCTTGCAATATTACATAGTAAGTGCACTGTTTCTAAAGAAAACCTAAGGTGTTGGAGACAGGTAATATTACTAGCCTTGAGTTCAAATACTAAATCATCTGAACCAGTATCATTTTCCTGCAGGGTTGATCAGCAGCTTGACTACTTCTGAAAGGGTCCCGCATTCTGCCATCTATGGTTCACGTGACCATCGCAGAAGTCGCTGTTTGGTTAATGGGTGAAGCTGGCCCTCTAAAGATGTCTTTATTCCAGTTTTGAGATGCACACTCCCTCTGAACTATGCACACTGCAATCTACCTGGATTTCTTTTCCCATAGTTACAACATGGAGGAAAAAAAGCTGTCCTACTTTTCAAGGTAGCTGTGAGAAGTAACTTATTAATGATTACAAAGCAGCTGGAAAATTCAGGCTCTTCACAAATGAAGGTCAACAAAAAATGGATACGAGAACCTATCATGGCAATCACAGAGGGTCACTGAGATGCAGCCGGTGTGGCTCACTGTCTGAAGGGACCGTAATGACAAAGTAAGATACTCAGTTAAAGGGGACTTTCTGAACTGTGCCTGTGTACATACTTATTTTCTTCATAGGGGATGAGTTGCAGATTTGGCAAAAACATTTAATACTTTTAAAGGTATTGTTAGTGTAATATTCATTATCCTCTTCATGCTCTTGCTCTTACCCTGAGCTGGTGGATTGACTTTCTGAAACAACCAATACCCTCACTCGGGAGGCTGGTGACCTTCCCTTTGTCCCCTTGTCTTCCCTTTTAGCCACAAAGCTGTGCAATACAATACAGCCCTCTGCCAGCAGACCTGCTACTAAAGGAATTCATGCATCTTGCATCTTGAAGATGCATTATTAATGCCTGGACAAATCACATCAGGTGAAACCCAGCAAGTCCCTGGCACTGAAAAAAAGGAACAAAGGCTAGTTCTACAAGAGAGCGATGGATGAGACAAATTATAACAGCTGGGAGTTTCTTGTAAGTAAGATGGCATAAAACCCAGAAATGCTAAAATTGTGCACAAGGACAGCAACTTTGTATTTCCATAGTAAAACAGATTACACATGGTGCTGGAAGGAAGCCACTTCAATTCTGGCTTTGTGAAAGTCATGGTGATGCAACTCTTTGAATTTCCCAACAAAAAAGGCCAGCTTGCTGGTGACCAAATGACTTCCAAGCAAAATTCCAATCTTTTTACATGATTTCTGAGATGAACGAAGAAGGATGGGTTTTTCTAACAGGATCAGTGGTCAGCTGTGGCTGCAGAAGGGGAAAGTGTGGCTTGGGGGAGTTGACCAGGGAATCTGGGGGGCAAAGGCTTCAGAGTCCTTTGAGACAGCGGTTTGCTGTATATGATTCCTCCTCCTGTGTGAGAGTGTGCAGACAAGGTGATTGGAGATAGATAAATATCAGATTTATTTCAAACGGATTAGAAAAGGCCACGAGTGCACCATCATTTAGCTGTGCAGATCCATGGCTGTGCTGACTCCCAGTGGTCACTAATGACACACAACCTGCTTGTGTGCTGATGGGCTTCCCCTGCCCCTCTCTGCCGGGCCCTCGGCAGGGAGGATGCATTGGAAAATGCAGGCAGCGGCTGAAGTTGATGGTGACATTAAAGAGGGGGCATTTTTCACACCTACTTGTAAATAATCAGTTTATTAAATTAGACTTCTTTTGAATTCTTGAGAGAAATGATGTTCTTTTAAAAGACGAGAGCTGCTGGAGTGCTGAAGAAAAGGGCCAGTGGTTTCTGTGTGTGTGTGTGTGTGTGTGTGTGCGCGTGTGTACACATGCATGCACTGTGTCTTGTGTGCATGGTTCTCTTGTGGTTTCTGTGTAATATTACCCACATTTTCTATTTGGAGAATCAGAGAATCATTTACCCTTACATAGACTCAACAACAAACATGAAACCTCCTAATTACGCTTTCATAATTGTGATTAAAAGCAATCTAAATTATCCTGCTAGATGTACTCAAAGAGTTTGTTGGTGGCTTTTTGATGTGTATTAGAGATTTATGCAGAGCCACATCAAATGATTAGCTTCACAATGAAACAAAGAGAAAAGAATTCTTTAATATGTGTACATGCTTACTTAAAACATATACATATAATTCATATTTAGCTAATTAACCAGCATCAACACTAAATCAGTGACCATGTAACAATCATGAAAAGACTGACTACTTTCAAATAGTACATTCATTTCCACATCACACACATGCACGCACACGCGTATACATTTTTTTCCAGTGTTGAATCTACCTTTTACAAAAGCTTTGGTATTTTGAAGTTGCAGTGTTTCAAAGAGTCTTTCCACATTCTTGGAATGCACTTTTTGAGATTAGGATTTAAATTTTAGAATTAAATTTTAAGATGAGAACTGCACATAAGATATTACCTTCCCTCCTTTTGGACAGTGCATGGTTCTGGGCCTGTTCATATGACAGAAGACGAATGAACCACAGTCCACAGTGGTGTCATCCCACTGATCCCCTTCAAAATAGACAAGGGTCCCTTCCTTTCCTCCAGCAGATGTCCATGCATGGATTCTTCACAAGTTTCTTGTTTGCACATATTGACCTATTTTGGGACATGAAGCTTTTAACTCTAGGCCCTTCTCTAAAGGCACTTTTTTGGTGAATTTGTGGAAACATTGTAAAACATGCCTTCCAATAAACAACCTTCATTTCCACACATGAACTTCATGAGATCTAGAAAACATGCATAGGTCACTTCTAACAAAGATGTTTGTAACTGTTTACATACCATTCTGGGTTCTCACACAATTGGAAAACTGTGAGTTGCTTTGGAGACCATGGTCTGGAATAGACATGAAGTTGACAGATGAGGCAGGGCCTACAAGAGATGTAAATCAAAGGGGAGCGATAAATATGTTTTCTGTGTTCAGACATAGGTTGATGATAAGCCTAAATGAAAGGCCAAATTAACAAAGGTTTTCAATTTTAGTATGAAGGAATGGTGGTTTGTTCACTCAGCAAGCCTCCAGAACATTTTATTTCCTTTTCTTTTGTCAGTTGTTGAATAATTGTGAAGAGCAATAATAAATAAATGAATTCTGAGATATATTTACTCTCCTGGGTGGAGAAGTTACACAGAGACTCCATACAATGTGCAAATTGACATAGTAGAGATCAGTGAAATGGATTATGGGAAGCTGGAGGAATAACTTTGTAGATGTGTGGTGAAAGGCTTTATCAAAGATTGGCTTGAAGAATGAGTTGGATCTCTGTCTATGAACAGACATTTGAGACAAAGGCAAAGCTACGTACAGAAGTCTAAGATGTGATGGGTCAGGGCATGTGAGCGTATGCTGAGTAATGATTTTGTTGCATTTAAATTGTGAGGCGGGAAGAGGCAGGAGATGAAGTTAGAAAGGCAAGGGGCCAGTGTGTAAAATGTATATTCATTGTGCGAAGAAGTCTGAATATTATCTCACAGGCAAACATGATGTTAGAGAAGGATATAATCAAATTTGTGCTTCGTAAAGCTGAGTCCCTTGAAATATGGAGGATGAACTGAAAAGTGCTAAGAAAGAACGGCAGAAGGGGAACAAAAGGTTATGGGACCATTGGAGAGAGTTAGAACGCAGTGAAGGCAGGGGAGGAAGGGGGTGTCATTATCTTTGTCCTAGTCTAAGTCAAAAGGAGCAAAATGGGTAAAGTGCCCTCTTTACATGGACGGGAAACTACAGCCTGCCAGACAGTAGGCCCTTCTACTTGGCTGTGCCCTGCGCATGTGGTTCCCCTTGTCTGAAATCCTGCCCACACTTGTCCGGCTGGATGATTTCATTTTCCCCTAAAGACTCACGTCCAGCACTGTCTTCTTTCACTGGGACTCCTGTAGGACCACATACACTTCTAACTGAGCAAGTGGCGGAATACTTGGTACTTGGTGATGGCCGCCTTGAGTGTAGAGGCCACGCTTTATAGTGTATGTGCCATCAGGGTGGCTACCATGCAGTGGGTACCCTCGGAGTACTGCTGCATGTTAATTGCCATTTCATCAAATGGCTCAGCAATGTGAAATACCTGTCATCCTAGAACCATTGCTGGGAAAATAATCTGCTGTTGATGCTAGATCTATGAACTGCAATAGAATGTAGTCTCATGATATTTTGATGATTTCAAGGTGATTTAGATCAATACAGACTACCAATACAAATAAAAAAGGCCCCCAAAATGTCATTTTGGATTTATTTTACACACACACACACACACACACACACACACTTGTATGTATGTATGTATGTATGATCTATCTATCATCTATCTATCTATCTGTCATCTATTCTCTTTTCCCTGCCTCTCTGCTCTCTCCCCTTCTATCTCTAAAATAAATTCAGAAAATCAGGCCCCCAAACTTCCGTTACTACCACCTACATTTGCATTGGTTCACTAAGGTAACCAAGTGATAGTAACCTGTCCACCTTCTTTTATGTCTTGAACTCATAGCTCAGTCTTTTAAATAGAATTAGGGCTCTGTGTGCTATATTTTGGATTATATGCTGCCATAGAGCCTTACAATATGAAGTTAGTATTATTCTTTGTCTTTCTATAATTCACTTTAGAAAGTGAAATGAGTGATGTGCAGTGAACACAATGAAACTTGTGTCCTTTTCCTCTGGCTCTGTGTCCAGCCTCTTGTTCTGCCTGACATCCCTCCTGGAATGACAAGGATGACTTGACCCTTTGGTCTTTTACTATAGCGATGCTTACAATGTTCCAAAATGTCCTAGCTGTCCTGAGACTCAGGGTTTCTTGTCTTCAAATGTTTCTTCAGAGTCCTCAAGGCATCTACGAATCATAGAAATTGCTTTAAACTAAATAAAGTCTTGAATCTGTCTCCAAGTACCTTGGTTGCTTTGGAAAAATCACCTTAACATTTGAAACTCTTCCTGTGAAACAAGATGTTTGGATTGACTGTCCTATTTCTTCTTTTAATTTCAGAAACAGTATTTATTGTAACCATTTATGTATCAACATTTAGTAATTATCAGTTTGGGCACAGCCCTCTTCTGGGAAAGACAAGACACTCCTTCCTGTGCAAGCACACATACACACGCATAGATGCACCGGAGTACAGCTCGCCTGTGTAGCTCATTGTTGGACAGAGATATTTTACATTTGGAATTTTGAGGCTGTGAGTCTTGATTTTTCCTGAAGACTGATCCATATTGAAACAAAAGCTGGCGTGTCTTTGGGGCTAGAGTTAGGAGGGCTTCTAGAGATCATTTACTTAACTTTCTACCACACTGTCCAAAACACCATATGGATGATCTGGTTTTCATATTCTTCTGGTATATTTCTGAAATGAGGAATTTATGATTTTTGAAAGAATTTTTAAAATTCCTAACTCTAAAAATGTTCTTCCTTATACTGAGATGAAAACTACATTCTGTGATAATTTTTTTTTTTTTATTTTACTCATTCATTCCACTGGCAAATCCTTACAGAGCACCCTCCATGTTTAAGGTATAATATTAGACCCTTGACTTGGTTCCGGCCCTGTGAATTCACAGTCCATTGGAGGGCTGGATATTAAACAAGGAATTGTAATACCTTCCGATACACACTCAATAGTGGGAGGGAGGGATGCTATGAGAGCTGTATCCAGGGTGTGTGTGTGTGTGTGTGAACTTGAGACATTAGACAGAGCCTCTTTAAGGTCCTCTGAGCTGAGATTTGGAGAGTACAAAAATGATCGGTGCTTTTCACCCCTTATGATTGTCTTGGAAACACTTGAAGATAGTGTTTCCCTCAAGTCTTTTTAAAGACTAAATATAAAATAATTATTTTAATTTTTATTGCCAGATCTTCTAAGTATGCCTCCAGCACTTTCTAATTAAACATTAAGTCACTCTGTTAGGAAATAAATGAGATTTATTTGGCCTACTGTTTTCTTTGTCAACCCATTTTGGCTTCTAGTGATAAATATTTTTTCTCAAAGTGCCTACTGACCATCTACTTAATTATGATTGGAAGGATTAGCTGGATATTAGTATCAAGATATATGCAGAAATTTTTACCATTTAAGAATAAAAATTTTGCCTTTTTAGGGTAGCTTTATGATTTCTCTAGTTCTATAGGATTTTTCAAAAATTATTGGCATTGGTTCTCCAGTTGTATTTGCAAATTCACCTGAGAGCAATTATTGAGCCAAGATACAAATCTGCCTATCATGGACACAACCTTATTCTTTGGTTGTCTCTTATTTATGTTTATTCTTCCTTTTTTGGTTTGATGATCACCTCTTTGGTGAAGATAATTGCAAAACAAAGGGAATTTGTTTTGTATCACCTGACAAAATTGCATCATCATCCCCAAACATAGACACTATCCTTTATATTTTCATCTCTTTATTTCAAACACAACACAATAAGCAGAGTTTTTTTGACTCCATAATTTTCTGCAGGCCCAGTTCACTTTCAAGATCTTTCACTTTGTAAGCTCTGTCTGTCTCTTTTGTATGACTTCATTGTCCCTCTTTCATTTTTCTCTTCTTCTTTTGAGTCTTTAGAAATGTAAACCATCCTTTCTTTTTCATTCACATGCTTTAAAAAAAAGAACTTGTGGAAGACACTCTAAGCAGCTACCATGATTTCTTGGACTGTTCCCTCTTCATTAATAATTTTCCTAATTATATAACCACTTTTATTTTTAGGCCTGCTATTACTTCACGAGTGCCATTTCCTTTTAGTGCTGTATTTCCTCTGATTTAAAAAAAAGAAAAAACTCGTGTAAAATTTAAAATATACTAATCTTATGGCATAATGAAGGAGGAAGAGAATTAATTGCCTACTATCTTTCCTGCCTGATGTTACGATATTATTCATTCTCTTGTCACAGTTCAGGGCTGGGTTGATTGTCTCAGTGGTTCAAGGCCCCTTCTAATCTCTAATAGGCAAATTACTCCTGTTCACTGGCCCATGTCACTTATCTTTCATGTTTCACAGAATATAGATTTTATCACTTCTTCAGAAAATCAGAATTCATCATCCTTGCTGGATAAATAGCGATCTTACCAAGAGTACTATAGTTTCTTCTGTGTACTAGGCTGTTGTGCTCAATGATGACTTGATATAAAATTTGGCTCTCTATGGACTAAATTTGATTCTTGAAATTTTCTTTAGATCTGCTTTGTAGTACATGTGCTTGGTGAATACACTGCACAAAGAAGCAGCCGTTAGGGATGAAATAAACTGATCAAAGCCCTTGGCCTCTCTGTTAGTTATTTACTGCTATGTAATAATACCACAAAGTCAAACCACTCACAACAACACACATATGTTGCATCACAGTTTCTATGGGTCAGGATCTGGCACAGTGTGGCTGGATTTCCAGCTTCAAGGTCTTACCAGTTGCTCTCAAGTGAGAGGGGGCCACACAGGGCACCCACACCAGGAGGTGGACCATGGAGTCCATTGGAAGTTTCTTCTGACACAACATCCATAACTTGGGGGATCAGGATAAGTTTTACAGTTATCTGAAGACTTTCCTTCTCAATATTCCCTTGAACTGCCATAGCAGATATACTGAATTTGAACTATTGTTTTAGTTCTATTTTCCTCCGGTGTTAAATCCTACATATTTCTATGAACTTTAAGCACCTAGCAAGTTCTGTAATTACAATGCTTCAGCATCACTGTTTCAGCAAGTGCACACACATGTTCACTCACATACATAAACATGCATACACATAGAGTGTGCGGCATGTATATTGTCTCCTCACTAACCCTTCTTGATACTTGGTCACCTCTATGGTCCCTACAGTCACAAGTGACCTCTGTGGCTGACCTGTTGCTGCTATTCCTATTTCACTTCTCCAGTAGTAGTTGTTTTCTTCCCATAAATATTAAGGGGAGGAAATTTGCTTCTTTTGCCTGACCTTTCTATTCTTCAAGACTTGTTTATGTGTTTTAAAGAATTCATGTCAACTTTATATCTCTTGTAGGAACTTTGGCCAATTTCTTCATTATGCCCTACAAGAAATAGCCTGTGGTCAAGTTAATTCAAGAGATAATGCACAAGGTCTAAGGCGCTGGCAGGCAGGAATGACAGTATTGACCCGGGTCTCCACTGTTATCTGCCAAGTAGAGCACTTATGTCATAAAGAAAATCAGTGTGGCTGGATTCTCATCAGTTAGGGCTCTACTTGGTATTTGTCTCTTTGGATTCTTGTTTCCCACCTAATGCATTTTATTTTATTTCAGGAAAAATAATTTAAGACTTTGGCAAAAACAATTAAATAATTCAGAGACTGGTGATTTTTTTTCAAATTTGTAGCAGGATCAAATATTTATAAGTTGCAGATTCATAGTAGATTTCTTAGGTGTAGGACAATCAGTACTTCATCACACTGTGGTTGACAGGAGCTTCAAATCAGGCAGCCCTCCCTTTGGGATTCATGTGGACAAAAAACCCCCAAAACAGAAAGCAAAGATAAAAACAAAAAGTGAAGATAAAAACAAAACAAAACACCAAACCTGTCTGCACTGCCTTCAAACCCATTCCCTTCTGTCTAGAAACTGGTGCTTATTACTCAGTGTGACACCACTGGCAGTGGCTGGAGCTTCAAACATACCTTTTGTCTTCTTTGGTGTTTCTAGTATCCCTTTCAGTAAATTTTTAATGCTGTTTCAATTATGGGCCAAATAACATTGGACAGAATGCAGCCTTGTCTAACTTCAGCACTTAGACTGGAGTGCTGTTTTTAAATAGCAATTAGTATCCACAGCACTGTTGTGAATTTGTGAATATACTTCAGGGTTGATCTTAATGATCCCATTACAATATGCTCTGTTTTTTTTTTTCCTCCACAATTGCAATGGTCCTGCTTTTGCAGTTTTGTAGAGAAGCTCTGGATTTAGTTTTTGATTCAGAACATTTGAGCTAGTGTGTATCTATCTTTGGGCCTGTGACTCACTAGAACCAGATCTATTGAAGATCCTTGGTATATTGGTCAACCTTAGTGGGTCCTCAGTGTAGCCAGATTATTCTGTGTGGGAAAGAGCTATGGCCACTATTTGTGAAATTATAAAGAGGCAGAGTTGCTAAAGCAGTGTACTTTGTGAACCGTTAGGTGAAACAGAAGGTCTCATGGAAATTTCTAGAAACTGGTGTAAGATACATTTTCTTAGACAGTGTTTTGGCTTGTCCATAAAACAATTGTGAATGCCCTCAACATTGTGTGAGCTTCTTCTAGTTGTGATACGGTTACCCTTCAGCTCGAGTGAGTTAAAAGTATGTAGGCCAGCTGAGACTTGAGCAATTATTGAGGAAAATGTCCAAAATACTTTTGAAAGTAAGAGAGATAGACATGTGTGTTGCTGTTATTTATAGTTATCCTTGTTGGCATAGTGTAATTCTTATCTTAGAACTTGAATTTGATGGGAGTAAAGTGACTATGGGTTATGTTTGGCATAGTCAGGCCCCACTAGAATTTGGGTATTGATAGCAGAGGGGAGTGAGGAGGCTACAGGATTCAGAATGAATACATACCTTCCTGCTGGCTCTGAACAGGCAAATACTGTTAATCTTTTCTATTAATGAACCACGAGAGCTTTGAGGATATTTTGCAAGTGTTATAAAACAATGTTTTTTTTTTCTGCAGTAAATTATATTGTCACCGGGCTATGATGTGGAGGTCTACCTCACTGGTTGATTCCTAACTTTTCTATGAATAATGGATCTTTACAGAGCAGTAAGGGGTTCAGTGGTGTTCACTAAAGTTATTCTTGTGTTGTTTTTCTGTCTCCAGACTGTATTTGTGTCTTTTGTTTTTGCCTCACCAAGTGGAGTTTGAATTCTATACAAGAGTCCTAAAAATCTCAAATGGTATGGATTCCATATTTCTTTATTGTCATTGTCATCATACTATGTAATACTTGCTCAAAGAAAGTATTTAATAACTTAGCTTTTAACACTTCCTTCCCCTTGTCCCATTGGCAGAATATCTTGGTGTGTTCTATCATCTTTTCTACCTCTGACCCTTTGCACATGTTATTTCTTCTAACTGGAATGCTCTTTTCCTTTCCTTGCCTTTTTAATTTAGGTTTGAAATTTAGATCAAAATAGCTATTCAGAAATTGCTACATGAAACCCTCTAATTTGCTGCTGAAGTATTTCTATTTTGGCAATAAAACTTCTCTACCTCTTCTTGGTGTTCTAATGATGAATATAATTAAATATAATTAAGTAATATATTGTGAACACACACACAAATAATATATTGTGCAACCAGTTTGACAAAAGAATCTCAGGTATAATATTATGTCTGCAGACTGAATAATATCTTGCTGAAAGTTCTACTTCAAGCTTCTCTCTCACATTATGCTCCATACTGGAAGGCTCTCAGTATTTGGGTGAATGAATATGTTTGAGAAATTTGAGTTAGATCAAATATGATATACTACTAATGTATGTTGATGAGTAGTTTTTTTTTTTTGCCTAGTTTGTGGCTTTTACTGTCATTGATTTTTCTGGTGTGTCACCAAGTACTACCCTATGCCTAGATCCTTTAGCCAACTCCCTGAAGAACATGTAAGACACTTATCATTCTCAAGTTATACATACTGGGATTCATGAGTGCCAGTGCTCTTTCTCTTCCAAGTCATCTCCTCTTAATGCATTATCATAACACAACTACCTACCCTGTTGATGGTAAAAGTGATGCAGCTCTTACTAGATGGTTGGGCACCCACCATGAATGAAGTGTTCATTCAGTTTTTGTTCTGTTTCCCAAGTTGACTGGCTAAAAAGATGAGCCTCTTTGGTTGACAGGGATGTTTTCCCATCAAGAATCATGAGTGACAGCATTTCCCAGATAGAACTTCCAAGCAACAGATCAAGCTCCACCAAGAAATCTGGGTGTCACCTCCATGTCATTCTTTTATATTCCTGTCTTCAAACCCAGTGAACCTTGCCCATTCTACCTGCTAAGCTTCATCGGAAGCCTTCCCTGCTCTGCAACGCCTGGCTCATACATACTCTTCTTAACTCCAGCAGCACTGCAGCAGAGACTCCCAATCACTCTCTCTGTTGCCAGCTTCGATTGTCTTCAGTGGAGTCCAGACTGGTCCCAGTTGCTATAGGAATTGCTTTATCAATATATAAATCAGATCTTCACAGTGCCCTACTTAAAATCTTCAGTGGCTACTCTGTGAGCCTGTGATGGCTTAGGCCTAGAATGTCCCCCCTAAAGTCTCATGTGTCCAGATGGAGGGCTTTTTGGATGGTGATTGGATTATGAAGATCATGTACTCATAAGGGGTTTGACCTATTGATGAATTCATGGCTAAATGTGCTGTTAGGAGGTGAGGCTTAGTTGGAAGAGGTGTGTTCCTGTGCCTTTGGCGGGTTTATGTACCTCTCCAGCACCTCCCTTCTCTTTCTGCTTCCTGGCTGTGATGGGTTGAATACTTTCCTCTACCATGTCTTTCCACCTTGCTGTTTCTGCCCTGGAGCCAGCCAACCATAGACTGAATCTTCTGAAAACTGTGAGCTAAAATAAACCTCTCTTCTTTTAAGTTGCATGTATTCTTTATTTTGTTGCAGCAATAGGAAGAATCATTCCTCCAGATGCTTCATGATCTGCTCTTTGCCTATATGCATGTCCACAGTTTCCAGCACTTGCATGAACTCGAGGCTCCAGCATGTGGAACCACTTACTTTCCTGTGCACTGTATGTTTTTTCCAGCTTTTTAATGTTTACACATGGAGACTGCCGCCAGAAAACCCTTTCTCAATGACCCTTCACATTTTTATCATAGTTTTATTATCAAATTTAATCTTCTATATGAAACATTTCATGATTTCCCACACATTCTAGGTGCTTTCTCTTCTCATCTCTGTTAGTCCCTGTACATACAGTAGTCTCACTGTTTTATAATTGATTATTTATATCTCTCCTTTCTGCACAGACTAGCATTTCTTGAGGTCAGTGGCTGTGTCTTATTCGTCCCCAGTGCCTAGCACAGTGCCGGCAACCAGTAGGTATTCTATAAACATCTGTTGATAAACAGAATGAATGAGAGTGCAGCCAAATCAAACTTTGCAATCGGGCATATCTTTTATAGTTGTTAATAGAATTTAATAACACTCTTTGGAGGTATAAGGGACAGGGAATGTCACAGACTGGGGCTTTTATAGTCATAGATTCATTAGGATTTGTGGTCTGAAGGGGCTTATGTAAAATAAAATTCAAATACACATTTGATTGCATATAGCTGACTCATAATAATGGAAGTATGATTCTAATTTGAATTAAAGTAATGCTGAGAACAGCCATTGGACAAGAAGACGAGGCATCTTATGTATTTTTGTTCAGAAAAGAAAAAAATGTGCTTGGATGTTTCCTTGTATCTGAGGAGTAAATAGATGTTAGGAAACATTTTTGACATGATAGGAAAGCCGTGTTTAATCTGGTACAAGGAGGACACAACAGATTCTGAGATAAATTTTAAAACTGACCAAGGAACTAGTGTTGGATAATCGTCTTCATAGCTACAGCTGGAGGGACATTGCTAATGATGACAGTTTAATTCCTGTTTATCTTGAAGGAAAAATTTGCTGAATAAGAACCCATGTAATTCCATTTTAATGGGGCTGACTCCGGTAGTTGCTCCAGTCTCACGTGACTTAACTTCTATCATAATACTTCATTCTCTGGAACTTTTCCACATATCAAGTCTCAAATCAAGCTCTATAACTTACAGTTTTATTAACATCTGTGCCAAAGAATATTTTCTTGAGAAATGAAAAAAAGAACTTGTGATATTTTAAGTCTTGTAGGACATATGCTGGAGTTTAGTTTTTGATAAGAGTATATAAACAATGAAGTCTGGAACTGTCTGGAACAGTTGTCATAATCCTGGGGCAAACATTAGAAGGTGAGATAGCCAATTTATGTAAGAGTTGAAGGCACCATGTTGGATATATCCACTACCCCCAAAATGGTCATATTGGACTTGGAAGTTTAAACAGCAAAATGTATTTTAAAAAAGGAATCATTTTTTAAGGTGGAGGTCTAGGCAGAGTTTCCCTCTCATGACCTGTTTCTTCTCCAGTGTAAAGTGAGCTGCTCGTCTCCCTCAGCTGTTTAGCCAAGGACATGGCATACATAGGCCTCAGCAAATGAGACACTGCAGAGGTTAGAAGGAAACCACAGCATCTTTCAAAGTTCATGTATTGGTGTGATTAGGTGATGAGAGTACTTACCAGAAGTACTTGCCAGACACAGGGATCCCTGTGTCTAGTGATCATCATGTGTGAGATGTGACTAAAAAAATGCAGTGCATGTTTACATTTTAAAAATTTACTACAGTAAAAGTCACCCTTGCTATTAATCTTCTTCCAGCTACTCCCCCTTGAATTGAAAGTACTTATCCCACTATTCTTGCCACTTTCTGAAGCAGTTCTGAAAGTCTTCTTTAGTGAGTGTCTTTAGTTTTATGCTGTTATGGTTACTTTGATGTCCTAAGTAAATTTAAAACATTAACTTTTTATGCCCATTTTGACTTTGAGGAAGAGCTGGAGGTCTCATGGTGACAGACCCAGTGAATAAGGTGGGTGGGAACACACTGTAATGTTTCTACTAGCCTGCTTTTTCTTTGGATGGCACTTAGAGTCATCATTTATCGTAATTTTTTTTATCATGCCTCATGAAGACACAGAAGGGGACTTCCAGAACTGCTTCAAAAAGTGAAAAGAATGATGGAATAAATGTGTTTGAGGTGAGGGGGACTATCTTGAGGAGGATTAATGACAATGTGTCTTCTACTGTATAAATTCTTAAATATTTAAATGTCTACTATATATTTTGATCATATCTTATAAATCTTCCTTTCTGTTAGAAGCATTTAGTTTTGCTTTTTCTTGAGCATGAGAAGATGTAAATGCTAACAGTTGCAACCTTCAAAGGGAGACAGCATTTCTACCCAACAGGTGAAACTAGGGATAAATGAGCCAGCACTCAGAATTTAGAAGCTCAGCTTGGGAGTTCCAGAGAATCAGTGCTAGAGCATGAGGGACTTGTTTAAGTCTGAAGACTTTTTAAAGTAAAGAAAATGTATTTTTATACTATAGAACCAGTATATGATTGTATAGAAGGGAATAAGACAAAATTTTGTGCATTGTTCTCTAATAGCATTTAAGTATATTATATGATAACTTCAGATTTTATGCAATCTCCCCTATGGCAGTGAGATATTAATCACTTCTCTGTCTTAAATGCCTTTATATGACATGCATATATGATTGTAAACATTGTACTGGGGCTAGGGTTGCATAGCCAATAATGACTCTTACACACAGAAGATGACTCTTTAGAACAACTTTAGTTGTGAGAAGGCAGAGTTTTATCCTTTTCTTCTTTTAGAACCAGAGCAAATGAATACACAGTTGAAAGCTTTCAGTCTTGGTTTTAGGTTGATCATTGATGTACTGACAGAGAAAAAAGTAATACAGAACAGCACCAAGAAACTCAACATGTTTCTGGAATGGAAAAGAGGATGTGGCACACATTCTAGAGCAAGTTGTTAAGGTGGAGAGTTAGAGTCCAGCTGTAGATTCCACTTTGAGCTTCCTGATCATTTTTAGTAGCAGTATCTAGATGCTATGATTTATATCAAATTGCAGGAAAGGGGCCCAACAATAGAACTCTTTAACTTAGCTCTATCACAAGGAAGACTGATGATGACAGTGTGGCTGGGTATCCAAAAGCCATCGCTTTGTGATATATACAGTTAAAAGGTTGAGCAGCATAGTATCTGTTAACAGATATTCAATAGATTCAGACTATATACTATAGCAACAATCAACTGGCAAGAACATGAAAAGGTCTATACACAGAGTTGTTTACTGCTTGAAATTTTAAAAGATAAAAGACCCACTGCATGCCCAAAAGAATTTGGATCAATAATCTATGATACATGGACAAGATACAGAAAGAGACTTAGACTATGGACAGTGTCCTTGGGAGCTTTTGGGACAGAGGTACAGAACAGTGTGAAGAAGAGTATATCTGGTAACTTATGTTCTGTCTAAGAAGGTGCAGGACAGAAATATATAAATATATTATTCTTAAATCAGCCAAAAACTAATAAAATTACTCTATAGGAGGCATAAAGGACACAGCAGCAAGACTGATATTTTGATTTTTGAATCATGTATATGCTTTGTATAATTATAAAAGAAGATTAATGAAAATGAGTAAGCCTTCTAAATCAAAAGCAAGATTAAATAAATTAACTTTTATTTTTTTAAATATGCATTTTACAATGCAGCTGCACCTAAGCCAAGATGGTATTGTAAACCCAGTTCTTTTCAGACCGGGAAATTATGTGCAAGAGCTGAACTCCAGCCGAAGAGAGAAAGCACCATGGAATGATGGCTGGCTGGTCTGTCTTTGCCAGCTTTCTTTCATTCTTGGAAAATGGACATCTCATAGAAGTTGCATGAATTCCTAATAAAGCCCAAGATAATGCACTTGTAAAAAGTCATACTGTAAACCAGGTAGGATGGCACACACCTATAAGCCCAGGATTTGAGAGGCAAAGGCAAGAGGATTCCAAGTTGGAACACAGCCTGGCAACGATGTGAATTAGAGAGATCCTGTCTCAAAACAAAACGAAACAAAAAATAAAATAAAAATAAAAATAAAAATAAAAACAGAGTTGGTGATACAGTTTAATGCAAAGGGCCAGTACTCCCCAGTTTAGTAAAATGGATACTATAATTGTCTCCCTACATTTGCTAGCTGATGGGATAACACTGAAACAGCAGCTTGGGACTCCTGAGGCTGATCACTGTTCCAAGGAAGACAGATTTGGATGCAGAGGTCCAAAGCTCTGTGCAGGAGGAAGCTGTTGGCACATCTGAAGCACTTTTCCTTGGACATTGTCCTTGGAGCCATATTTCCCATATGCTCTGGCTGTGCAAAGCATGGCGGCCGGCTCCTTGGCCAAGCTCGCCAGAGAAGACACTCAGTGTTCCCAGCATCTCTCCTCCAAGTTGCTCTGGACAAAGATTTCAAACCAGTGCTCCCAGCACTTCAAAAAAGTTTCTTCAGCTCTTGGGAGAGGGAAGATGGTGCTGAGAGCTGCCAAAACAGGATTCACGTTTCCCTCCAGGAACAGCAGGAGGAGCCAGCTTCTTAGGAAGTGGCCTGCTGCTGCGGGGTGACACGGGTCCCCAGCAGCACTGAAAAGTCTCCCACTGCCCTGAAGTTGGAGACTGTCCCAGGGAATCTATGCAGCAGAAGCTGGTGTGGGCCAAATGGCCACTCAGCCCTGCCAAAGGGCTGCCTGGATCACTGGTTCACACATGCTTGGGCTCAGCAGGCTAAGCTGCTGGCATTTGTTCAGTGGGAGAAAAAGAAAATAAACTTTGTGTGGCAAGTGATAACCCTGACATTTCAATATATTTACCACAATGCTATTTCCTAGAGTCAAAGAGTAAAACAAATTAGAATTATAAATACCATCCAATTTTCTTAATAGCTCTTGTGCATTATTAGTGGAAATCAAATCACCTTAGTCAATCAGTGACAGCTTAAATGCCACTATGTCACTGTCCCCAAAGATGGGAAAGCACCTATTCCTCTAGCAGAGTGCCTCAACTCCCTTAGTTTGGTAGCAATTAAACATGTGAATAAATACAAAAATCAAGTCAATGATTTGTAGTTCTCCTAAACACTGTGGAACCCAACACTCCAAAGCCTATTTGAAGGAAGATCTCTCATTCCAGTTTGCCTTCACCTGAGAAGGAAACGGAGGCCCATGCGCCTGGCCATGGGGAGCGGTAATTGCTGAATACTTGGATGAGCCATCAACTTGATAACTGTTTGTCATGTCCTACTTAATTGGAGACCCGTGGAACAATAATGAAGTATCCACTCCATGCAGATGACTTTGTGATTGATGACCTAGCTAAGGAAATCATTTACAAATACAGGCCAAAAATTCAGCCTGGTGATAAATCTCATCTGATAACCTCACAGTCCTCAGAGTGTGGCTCTGTGATTGACACTCACGGTATTGTGATAACCCAAGAGAAAAATCTTGCCTCTGGATACAACAAAGGTCCCTAAATTGACTCATTCTTAGTGAAATAGAGTGAAACTTCATTACTTCTTTTCAAGTTGACTGAAAGTTTAGTGCATATATATTTTTAATGCTGTGTGAGTGAAAATATCACATTGAAAGTAATAATGGTTGATTGACATTTTAAAAAATTGAGTTCCATTTGTGTGGGGTCATTTTCTCAGCACATGTGCAGAAGCAAGAGGGTGCTTGAGGCCCTGATAGTCCCAGCACAGTGACACTTCCTCTGGGAGGAGGCGTTACAAAGGGCACAAAAGGATGTGCCAATTTCCGATCAATTTCCATCCATGCAAGCTATCTAGACTCCTTTCATAACAAGTTAAGTAACGGCAACACTTTTTTTTTTTTTTGCTGTTCAAGATATTCAATTCACTGTCAGAAATAATTGGGTTAATTTAAAAATTATATTAGAAGAATATTCCAAGAAATTTTGACCTGATAAACTGTGGCCATCATTTGTAGTGAAAGATACTATTAGCCCTAACAAAGGTGATTGAGTTGTATTTTTTAAAAAAAATCAAACTGCTGTTATTCACCAGTGGCTGTTGTAAATAAAGGCAAAGCAACCAAGTCAGGTATAGGAATGGAATCCCAGTGAACAGGGAGAGCATTAGAAGAATGTCAAATTGTGTAATTAGCCTTTTCTGCTGCACTGTAAAGTACAATACACTTTTATATAGAATTTTCATATAATTCTATTTTCCATGTTAGGATCATATCTGTCATGGATTATGTCAGTGGCCCCCAGGCCTCATGCATTTGCATTGTACATTTGTGACTGGTTCACTGTCTAGTGCTTGGATTAATGGTGTCAGTGTTACACCCTCCTAGGGGGTGGAGCCAGGATGTGATGTAATGGCAGGAAGAAGGTGTATCTCTCTCTTGCCGGTTTCCACTTGCTGTTTGCAGCCGCTATGAACTGCGGCCCTGCCATACCACCCTGCCTTGGAGCCAACTGAGTATGGACTGAAACCTCCAAAAACTGTAAGAAATAAACCTTTCTTTTCCCAACTTTGGGCATCAGGTATATTGTCTCAGCGACTAGTGAAAAGTAACTAAGACAGAATTTGGTACCAGGAGTGGGGTCATTTCTGTGACTATACATGACCATGTTTTTCGAGAGGCTTTGGAAATGGCTTGTGGGCAGAGTTTGGAAAGGTTCGGACATGTTGCCTGGATGCACAGAGCTGGAGCAACTTAGATTGTTCTGTAGAGGAGATTCTGGTCAGAACTCAGGAGTCCAGAAGGCTGATAGAAAGCCTGATAGTAAAGACCAGGCTTGCAAGGTTTCTGCTGGGAAGGAGGACTACATTGGTTGTTGGACTCCCTATGATGTGTGTTATGGCATGGCAGAAAGTTTGTCTGCATTTTGCTTATGCCCAGAGACTTTGCCTGAGACTGAGATTAAGGGTAATGGACTGATTAATCTGGCAAAGGAAATTTCAAGGCAGCCAAACGTTGAGGCTGTAGCATGGTTATTGTTAGGGGCTGTTAGCCAGTTTTATGTTGCTAATCAAGAACAAAGAGCCCAGCAGGATAATTTAAAACACTGTGAGTTTGGCCAGAAGGAAAACTCTAGTAAAGTTGTGGATTGTAAAGATAGTGCTGAGACTTGGATTGCTGAGAAGGAACAGAGAGATAAGAAAGATGGCCACCAGGCATCCCAAGAAGCAGTGGGTCTCCACCATTTGCAGCCCCAAAACTGCAAAGGTGAAAGAATTTTCTCAGATGAGAAAGCTTCAGAGCACCATGCTCCAGAATGGCACAGGAGGCCACATGAGGTTCCAGAATGGCGGCAGCCACATGAGGTTCCAGAATGGCAGCAACGTAGAAAAGCTTTTCTTCACAATCAGGTAAACAGAGCCCAGCGATCTAGGCAATCAACCCCTATAGCCAAGAGAGAGAAAAGCTTGGCTACTACTCCAGCTGGCAGCAAGCCTTGGCGGCATCCACATGGTGCTGATTTTAGGTGCAAGGAAAATGCACAAATTCTGAGGGTAAGAAGGCTTCCACCTTGATTGCAAAGGGCCTGAGAGGCCAAGAAGTGTGCCCCTGCAAGGGCAATATGTAAAGATGTAAGTGTGAAGCCAAAAGTGCAGTGGAGACCCCAGAAGTTGGAAAACCAAGAACATGGATCATCCAAGGAAAGCTGCAGGAGCTGAAATCCCTGAAAGTGCCCTGGGGGTGGAATCACCCTGGCCTTTTGGAGCTTGCAACCAGATTGCTTCAAATGCTGAGCATGGAACTCTAGGACTTAATGTTTGCCCTGCTGGATGTTTGCCCTGTTGGACTTGCTTTGTTCCCAATGCTTTATATTCTCCCGTTTGTAAGTTTTGGAATGGTGATGTTTATTTTGTGCCTTTGCATTTCAGAAATGTTTAACCTTTGTTTCATTTGTACAGGGGGTTACAGTTAAGAGTTTGCCATAGATATTGGAGGAGACTTGGGACTTGGACTTCTCAGCAACACTGAAAATGTTAGGACTTTGGCAACTTTTGGAGATGGAAATCTCCAAAATGTCTTTTTGTATAAAAGTAATACATGAGTCTCTGGGGGCCAGGGGTAGAATGTCATGGTTTATGTTGGTGGCCCCCAGGCCTCATGTATTTGCATTGTACATTTGTGACTGGTTCATTGTCTAGTGCTTGGATTGATGGTGTCAGTGCTACACCCTCCTGGGGGTTGAGCCAGGATGTGATGTAATGGCAGGAGGAAGGTGTGTCTCTCTCTTGCCGGTTTCCACTCTGTTTGCAGCTGCCATGAACTGCGACCCCGCCATGTCACCCTGCCTTGGAGCCAATTGAGTATGGACTGCAACGTCCAAAAACTGTAAGAAATAAACCTTTCCTTTCCCAACTTTGGGCATCAGGTATTTTGTCTCAGTGACTAGTGAAAAGTAACTAAGACAATATCTAAATAAAATTAAGATTTATCTGTTACTTTCAGGATCTAGACATATACCCAAGGATCTTGAGGAAAGACACTGGCAAGAATGTAGGACAACTGACAATGATGGGCAGTGACCTTTGGTATCTCATTCAATTATAAAGTGGGTATTGGAAAACCCTTCTGTTTGCTTACTCAGTTCTCCATTAATTCACATGATACCATATTGAAGAACTACTAAGGTGAGAGAAGTTCATGGCATGTGGTTAGAGGTAATAGTGTACATATACAAGTGCATGTTTATATGCATTCATTTGAATATTTTTGAATATGTAATGTGCTGCACTAGGCATAGCTGGAATACAGTAAAGAACTACAAAGAATATTCTGCCCTTTGTGGTCCATAATCTAGCAGAGTAGCAAGGTAGCATGCCAGTCTTGTTTTTTGGGGGAGATGCCAATCTTGAGGTAGGAAAGCTTGCTTTAGAGAAGACACAAGGGGTGGACAGTATTAGAGCTAAAGTTGAGGGATGGAGTGGATTTCCCAGGCAGGCATGAGGGAATTTTGTGAGTAAATATTTGGAGAAGGAAAATAGCAGAAGATGTCTAAGAATGACCATGTGGCACAGTGTGAGTATGTAATGGTGGCATAAGCTGAGCAGAACAGCAAGGAATCCTATTGTAGAAGGCTTTATTTGAAGACTGGAGTGAAGCATTTGAGTGCTTGCTTCACACACTGGTGTTTTATTTTTATTTCCCGAGGAAGGCATAAGAAGATAAGAGCTAGGCTGTAATAACTCTTACCAGATGGTGGTGTAGAAGATGTCTTTAGTGGTCCCAGATCTAGAGACAATTAGGCTGTTGCAGCTGGCCAGGCAAGAGACAGAGACATAAGAGAGAGGACTTGTTATCTGACAGAACATGGAGGACGGGGAAAGAGAGGCCAGGATGGCACCACACTTTCCGTGCCTTCGTGGGGAGAGGGAAAACGGAGACACTAAGAGACAGAGAGCAAAAAAGCCTTATTTCTAAGAATCGACCAGTCAGTGGCTTCCTGGAGTTGACATTGCTCAGGGAACAATTTACTTAGCCCAGGGATAAACAGTCTTAGGAGTGTTAATATGTTTTTACCAAGTTTTAAATTTCAGAAATCATGAACAAGACTGCTCCAAATTGGAGATACGTAAATAAAGTTTACCTTCCTGACTCCCCGCCATGGGCACTATCATTAGAGATCCAGCTGCTGGGAGCAAGGAGAGCAGAGGGGATGCTCCTGAGATCAATGCAATCCCAGTCTCTCCTTGGCCAGTCCTGTTCCCAGAGAGCCACTGAGTTGGTGGAACATCCTTGGAGGGCAGAGTGAAAAGGTATCTGTGTGACTTCATCCCCTGACTGTGGCCAGTGGCTGCTTGCTTTTGTCCATTTCTTCATCACTTGATTTTGCTCTTCCTTTTTATTTTGCCTTCTTGTATTTGTTTTCCATCTCTCCGCTACTTAGCGTTTTTGGCTTCATTTGTCTTCCCCACCCTCTGTTTTCTCAGTTCTTCATCTTGCTGTTTCCCTGCTACCCACTTTCTTTGTGGGTAGAAGTATTGTGAAATACTTCAGACTCATACACACATCACTGATAATGAGTGATACAATAAGCACACACTTTTCTAGCTTGAAATTAGCAAATGTTAACATTTAGCCTCATTTATTTTGGATCTAATTTTTAGAAAATAAATATCTATGAATCGTCTATCTATCTATATATCATCTATCTATCTCTCATCTCTTGAGTCCACCATATCCTTCACCTGATACAACAAAACTCTTTCCTTTCCCAGGTATAAGTCTATCTTGAATGTGTCTTTTTTAAAAAAAATTTTATTTAGAAAGAAAAAAAACCAACCAAACAAAACAGAAAAAAGGGTGGCAACAATACAGAATTCCAAAGGAAAAAAGAAAAGTACAACAACAACAAAAAACCCACTAAGAAATCACTAGTTGATAAATTACATACTGTCATCTTGGAAATAGTTGTTGAAGTTACAAAATTAAAGCATACAAAGTAGACATTCAAACAGTGAGACTATTAACAGTTCTGCTCAACAATCTAACAAAAACAGTAGTATGGTCATCTATCTTCCACACTTAAACATACATGCAGTTATATCCTTTAGAACACTTTCTTTTGCTCTCTCTTTTACAGTAGCAATTATGCATTTTGGGTTTTATTACTCCTACAGTTCTTATTACTTCTTTTATTTTAAAGAGAATAAAACAAAAGAGGGCAGAACAAAGCAGATCAGAACAGAACAACATAAGCAACACAACACTTTACAACAAGACAACCGGACATTAACAGTAGCTGTCAAAATATCTCTTTCTCTGCTATAGTTGAGCATAGTTTCAGATACAATAATATCAAACATAACACAATAGAGAATGAAAGAGTTACAGGACATTCTGAACCGAATAACTATGATTAATGGCTACTATAATATCTCATTTTGAATAAAAAGAGTTGTTTATACTATCACATATATTAAAATCCCAATAAGACACAACATGATAGAACCGATGGAAATAGCAGAGTAGAAGCATGGTAGGACTTCTAAGGAAGATGATATTAAATCAGCAATGGCTGCCATAATGTTTTGTTTTTTTCAAAACCGCTGTTCATACCATCACACATAATAAAGTCAAACAAAACAGATTAAAACCATTGAATGTGTCTTTTTGATTCATACAAATGTTTTTACATTATTAATAGAATTGCTGTATTCTACAATCACTGTATTTAACATTAAATAATGTTGTTTTGCCTGTTTTCAATTTTTACATCAATAAAATATTTTATATATTTTACAATTGGCCTCTTTTTTGTTTTTCCTTAATGTTTCTTTACATTAATCCGTATTGATAGTTGCAGCCCTAATTCATTTATTTGGGTTGTTAAATAAAGCCCTTCCTGTGAACATTCTACAATTAATATCCAGTTTGCTCTTAATGAACATTTAAATGGTTTCTAATTTTTTTCCTGCCCCAACAGAAAACTGATATAGTGCTCCTTCTTGAGCACGTCACATGGCTCCAGAGAATTTATCTGGATTATATGCCAAGAGCTGGAGCTCTTAAACACCAGCCACACTATCCTTCCTGATTATTGCCATACTGATCTCCAGCATTGGGAGCCCATACGTGCATGAAAACTTGAGCTTTCTCATCCTTCTCCTCAATCTGAGTAGCTGCAGAGTTTTTAGGTTTGCCTATATGTTGAAGATGAAATCTCGTTTTACTTTGCATTTTTCGAAATTACTAACAAGACTGAACTTTTCTTCATAAATTTGTCAGTTGTGGTTTCTTCTTTTGTGAATTCTTTGGGTATATATTTTACCCATTTTCCTATGCTTGTCTTTTGTGATTTTCTAAGTTTTCATGTATGTATTCCATTGTTTATGTAGATATGCAAATAACTGCTTCCAAAAGTTATTTTCCTGAGACAGAGTTTTCATTTTATGATATCTTTTGATGTGGAAAAGCTTTTAAATTTAATGAGGTAAATATGCTAGATTTTTTTGTTGTATGGTTCTGCTTTGCTTTGTTTTGTTTTCCTTCTCTTTCTTCTGCTGTCTTTGCTCTCTGTGGATGTATGGTGTAGTAATCAATTGACTTGTCGTTCATTTTTTTTTCTGACATAGTTTTTACTGAGGATGGGAGTTATAAATTTCTCAAAGGTTTATTAAACTTTTTTTGTAAAGTTGTATACTCTTTTGGGGTGGGGAGAACTTGTGGGCAAGAGAACTGGCTGCTCCTTTTTTGATATGCACTTTGTTAGTTTTTTATTTATTCAACATTGATAAATTATATTCTTAGAGAAAATTATTTATTTATTTGTATAAAGCTATTTAAAGTATTTAAACTATTTTGATCTTTTCTATCTGAAACTTTTTATTTGTAACTTATTAAAGTTAAGGTTTTTTTTTTCTTTTTCTTTTTCTTTTTTTTGTAACAGGGACCAAACTCATGACTTCGTGCTTGCCAGGTAGGTGCTTATGCAGCTGACCTAAATCCCCAGCCATAAAGGTTTCATTTTCTTAAAGGACAACTTTCATAGAGCCTCTTTATTATTTATTTCTGTTTCATCAGTATCTTATTTTTTCTTTTCATGAAATTTTAGATTATAACTTTTTAGATATTTTTCTAACTTCTTGATTTGAATACTTTATTATTTGTTAGAAATATTATTTCATAATAAATCCATTGATAGGCATACTTTGAACTTTATGTGATATTTTATATGCATACTATAAGTGTTTGGCTTCATTCATTAATTTCTGTTCTAATTTTTAAAATCCATACATAGTGATAGATCCAGTTTTTAATTTCCAAGCAAACATTTCTTAACTTTTTGGATTTTTATTGTTGAGTTTGATTTTAACTGTATTGTGATCAGAAAATGTGGAAGACCAAGTAGACGGCTCTCCTTGAATGCAGAACTATTACCTCTACATTATTTAAACCAGGCCCTATCTCCATGTACTGATATGTGCAGAGCAGGCTATGCTATTTCCTTCTCCCTTTAATTGGCTCTAAGTGATGCAGACTAGACTAGCTAAGGTACTGATAGGGAATTTTTAAGGCTAATGGACAATTTCCTGTTTCCTCACATTGTGTTACCTGTAAAATGGTCAAATGCAGCGGGATGGCAGAGCCAGATGGCTTCAGGAATGTCAACTGGGTATGAACCTCAAAATAAGAGGCTATGACTTCCCAGTGTACAAAAGTTTACGTACCAAAAACTGAAGCAACAGCCTCCTAAATTCATTTATATGCTATCCCAATCAAGTTACACAGACTGATCTTTCTGTATGTCTTTCTCCCTGCATACTGCTTGCTCTCTGCCCAGCTACTCAGCTCACCTTGTTCACATAATTCTGGCCATCCTCACTGGTACTTATCCTTGAACCATGCCTTTCTTCATGAGATAATAAATACTGGGAGAAGCCTTGGATCAAGGTCTTTGTCCATATATCCTCACTTGGATAGGATTTAGGACCCCTTGGCTGCCCATAACTTTAAATATATCTTAGTGTCTTTACTCTTGCCATGGGTTGCTTTGGAAGGGATAGATTAAAATTAATCCACTTGGATTCCAATAACATTTCTATGGGATTACAAATATAACTTTTGGGATTGTGAGGCAGACCGAAAAGGGGATTACAATATTTGGATTACAATATTCAGTCTTTGGATTACAATAGAAAATATGGTCCATATATATAGATTTGTTGAAATGTTTTTAGGACATTGTTTCTGATTTAGGGTATCATTAGTTTTTACTCATGTATACATATAAAAGATGTATATTTTTATCTGGAGGGTATAGAGTTTTGTATATATCTTAGATCAAACATTAAATTGATGTTCAAACCTATATTCATACTATTTAAAATCTGATTTATTCATTACACTTGATATACCTGAGGATATAATTTAAGGATCATTGATTTCTTTTCAAATCTCTCAAATTTTGCTTAAATATTTCAAGGTCTTGTTGGCTAGCGGGGCTTCAGACTGATGCTGTGCCTCCTTGATCTTAGGCGTATGTGGCTGGTTTCAGGATTAACTGCCTAACTTATGCTAGAAGTTTTGTGAGTGTTTATGATGTACCCAGCACTGGCATAATCGCTGTGAATAAAGCAGTGAAAAGACTGAGAAGTACTTACTTCCGGGAGCATCTGCACAGACATCTAATGTCAGATGTCACAGCAAGTGGTGGTGGGGGGATCAAGCCGGGTGAATGAGAAAGGGCAGGTGGGACAGGAACTGTGCCACAGGGTGTGGTCAGAGAAGGAAGCCTCAGAATATGACCCATGAAAGGGCTGGAACAAAGTGAGGTGGTGCGTCAGGGGTGTGTGTGTGTGTGTGTGTGTGGTTGTGGCAGGGGAAGCTCATTCCTGGCAAGGACTGTGAAAAACAACCCATGGGGTTATGATGAGGGTGTTTGAAAAATGGCAAAATCACAATGATAGGACGTGACTTTTGTTTTGAAAAGTTCACCTCTGTTGGTTGCAGGGAGGGCTAACTGGTGAGAGTAGAGGGGTCAGGGAGGAGCAAGGAGGAGCTAATGAGAGTCCAGGCAAAGATGCGATGCTCAGAAAGGGAGAGGAACTGAAGTATTCAGTGGTCTCCTGTCAACCAATGTTTCCCTGTAGTGATATCAGTTACCCACTGTCAACCTCGGTTGAAAACCATGCAATGGTAATTCTAGAAATAAGCAGTTCATAAGTTTTAAGCTGCCTGCTGTTCTGAGTAACATGATAAAAATATCACTCTGTCCTGCTCCATCCTGCCCCGAGTGTGACTCATCCCTTGGCCCAGTGTCACCATGCTGCACATGTGGTCTGCCTGTTGGCCACTTGGTAAATTGACTGCCACAGCACCACAGTGCTTGATGCAGAAGAAATTCCTGGGCACAGAACATGGAAGGAGAGATGAGCTCTGTGGCCATGCTGTAAGGCACACAGGGACAAAATAGTACAATCACATTTTAGGCCTTGGAAAATATACCTTGCTGATAAGCATGGGGAACAACTAACTGTATCTGGATATTCAGCTCATCGGCTATTCTGAGAAATTGGATGTCAGGTAGAAGAGCAAAAGTGAAGTCAACTGTGGTTCTTAAGATTTTTGTCTGAGCAACTGGGTGAGTGGGATTACCATTTAGTGAGATGGGAATGGCTTGGGAGAGTTGTGGGTAGGGGTAATAACTGAAAGGTCCCTTGACAGTATGAACTCCATGATGTCTATTAACTATCATTGCATTGGTTTTGTGGATTTATGGACCTCTTGCTCTGTCTTACTTTGTAGGTGACTAATGGAATTTACATACACCTCTCCTCTGCCTCTGCCTCCCCAGGACCACTGCAGTTATTCTAAGGTGGCAAAGGAAGACTTCTGGAGCCTTGTCTAAGGCGGCAAAGGAAGACTTCTGGAGCCTTGTCTCCCTTTGAGGCTGGGAATAGGTGGAATAGCCAGGATGGGAGGAAGAGCAAAGGGGCTGTCAGGGAGAAAACGTTTTCCAGAAAGGCTTTCTAGAGAGAAGGCGTTGTCACCTCTGTCAAATGTTTGCAGAAGTCACACAGGAAGAAGGGTGAAAAATGACTTTCAAGTTTCAAAAATGTGAAGGTCTTCGGTGCTACTGACAAGAATGTTTTTGTAGAGGTAGGAACTAATGGTTGACTGGAGAGGACTGAGGAGAGATGAGCTTTATGTTGTAGTAAATCAGTTTGTATTCATTTCTGATGCTTCACTTTAACACTGTTAATGCTTTTTGACCTTAAATCTATTTTGTCTGACATTAATATTGCCACCAGCTATCTCTCTGGTCCTTTCTTTCTCCCTCACTGCCTCCCTTCTTCTCTTCCTCCTTCTCCTTTTGTCCTAATTTCATTTGAATTGGGAAAGTTTTTGCTATTTTCCTTTCTCTACCCTTGTCTTGAAGCTTTAGGTTGTTTTTCTATTCCCGTGATAATATATTACATTTTAAACATAGACGTACCTACACAGTTCTATCTTCCAGAAGATGCTTTAATTCTCTTTGGAAAATATTCCGTGCTATTGTTACCTAGAAATTTAGAGGTTTATTAAAAATTAGTATTTTTCTAATTGATTTTTAATTAAGTTTCTTTTCTTTTCTTTTTTTTTTTTTGTTTGTTTTGGAACCGGAGATTGAACTCATGACCTCATGCTTGCTGGGCAGACGCTTATGCCACTGAGCTAAATCCTCAGCCCAATTAAGTTTCTTAGTATTTTTTAAAACCAATTTCTGTAGTCTCTCAAATTTCACATAATTGTTCTTTCTATTCATAATACTGTGGTAACAAACAACTTTAAAGGCAGTGGTATTTTTTGTTTTGTTTTGTTTTGTTTTGTTTTTTTGTACCAGGGATTGAACTCATGACCTCACACTTATCAGACAGGTACTTTTCAGCTCCAGCTCTAAAGCAGTGGTTTCTGCAATGAAATTTTATTTGCTTATGTTTCAGATTGGCTAGAGTTTGGCTCCTATATTCTGCAGATCCCCTGAGGGAGCTGCTCCCATCAGGAAGAGGGTGCCTTGCTGGAACAGAGAGGACTGGACACAAGAGGAAGTGATGGCACTTAAAGCTTCCAAGCAAAAAATAATTACACATAACTTTTATTCCTTTTTTTCAGGCCAAAGTTACATGGCCGAGTGTGACTCCAGAAAGGTCAGGAGAATAGATGTCTTGTGTGGAGGAGACATTGGTTATTGATGATCCACCTCCATTCTGGATTCTCTTTTCTTACTGCTGAAACATATTCTTTAATAAATCTTTTAATTGGCATCTGTGTGTGAAAAATTATTTTTATCTATGTAGTAAAGCTTCTATTTCCCTCTCACTCTTAATTAAAGGTTTAGTTCTGTAGAAAATTTGAGACTTGCTATTTCTTACTCTGAGCATTTTGAAATGTTTTTCCCATTATTTTTTAGCTTGGAGCATGCGTTTAATGTAAGGATGCCATGTTTTTCCTCAACTCAGAAATGCCCAACACTTACTCCTTCAGTTCTGTTTTTCTAGAAATCTCACTGAATATATGTTGGAGCTGGTCAGGTTTACTAATTCCCTTCAGTCCAGTTGAGAATTTATATTAATTTTTTGTGTTTATCCATTTTTTTCATTTCCATGATTACTATTTAATTATTTTAAATCAACAGCTAGTTTTATTTTTGTGGTTTCATTTAATTATTATTATATTTTTGTGGATAGTGTGGTTCCCTTTAGGTTAACCTTTTCAACCTATAGTGACCTATTTTAGCCATATGTCTTTTAAAGTCTTTGCCAGATTGTTTTACAGTATTGATTTCATTTGGAGTGCATTTAATTAACTACACATTTATGACTGTTAGCATTAGTTTTCCTTGTGTGTTGGAATTTTGGTTTACAAGCTCATTTTAAGTGGGGAGATCTTTCTCCCCCATTCCCTCTCCCAGTATACCTAGGTGTTACACTGTGACTTCCACTCAGGGCTTCGTACCGGAGGTAAGAACCATATATAATTACACAGTGTTTCTGATGATACTGAACCTAGAGCTCATATATTTACACAGCAGAGGGGATCTTGGTTTCTCCCAGCTTGGTTTTCTAATAGCTAAGTGCTCAGGCTTTATCCAGTAGCATTTTAAAGCTTCCTTTCAGGAGCAGCGGAGAGCACCCTCCAGCTCTGGCTTCAAGCAGTGAACTTAGCTGTAGATATCCATCTGGCACGGAACACAGTTAGTCCCCATTACCTGGTTTGCGCAGGCTTATGACCCCCACCAGAGTTTGTGAGGCTACGATGTCAGCATTGCACTCTCCTCATTACTGTTCTGAACTCCTGTTTATTTTCTGATCCACAAGAATGCCTGATTTGCTTTTGAGCCTTGCTATAGCTTCCTAGTATGTTTGTCTTTTTGCTATGATTTCTTTGTCACCTATTATTTTTAATTGAGCAGAAGTTTATCAACTCTGAATTTTGAACTTACTGTGCCATTCAGATACTTCTTCTATATTCTCTCCTTTATTATAAAAGCCATAAAAAATTAAAGATAGATCACAAAGCAAAAAGAAAGAAGCCTCTTAGAAATCCACAGTGGTGCTTTACTTCTTCTAAACTCTGAGAATAAAAAGTGTATTGATGCCACTGTCACAGTGTGTGCATTTTAAGAACACACTATCTGCCCCTGTGCAGCCATATGGACCAGGAAAGCAATTTACTCATCTGTTGTATGGGGATAAGAAGTCCCACCTATTGTACAGAGCCACTGAGATTACATGGAATAATGCATCTGAAGAGTCTTGGGTGATACCTGCATGTGGTAAGTAATTATAGGAATATGTAGCTCAAATTGCAGCTCAACTATCATCACTAGGATTCATGTATTGAAATTTTTTCCTTCAATTGTGGCAGGCACTGGTATTTGGTAATTACACAAAGCAATGTCAGAAGTGCTGCAATACCCTTCCTCTTTCACTGAAAACTTTCTATTAAAGAATTTTTTCCTTGTATTAATACATTTCTCTTTAAATAAAGAGCTTCCCATGGTAAAGTTGCACCTCAGTCTGGGTAATAAATGTTTCTGCAGACTTTCAAATAGATTTTACTGATTTCTTAATGAAGAAAAAAAATGAATTAGAATTTGAAGGAGAATTTACAATGTTGGCCAGGATGAGCAGATAGATGTATGTAGACCATGCTAGTGGGGTTTCTAGTAATTGCTGAGTAGGTCAACAACACAGATTGGTAGAGGGCTCAGGAGCAGGATGGATTGTCCAGCTGTAGCTAAACCAGACCATGGTAACAAGTCCAAAATCTTGGTGGCTTACAACAGCAATGACTGAACGGGCACATGTTATGTAGAAAAGGGGAGGAGTGTAGAACCATGCAGGGAATCTCAGTGCTTTACTTGGAACTGGTGCATCTCAACTGTGTTTGCAATTTATCCACTAGAGCAAATCACATCACCAACTTCCACCATGACACAATTCTCCACAGCTCATAATGTAAGATAGCTGAAAGCTACATAAGTGAAAGAAATAGGGCCATTTTAGGACCAAGAAATGTTACAATTTGTACTGGCTTCCTAAACATGTTCTTTCCAAACCAAGAGCAAAGAATTTCTAATGTGACAAAATACTTACGGGAGTATTGCAAAAGCATAAGGAAAATCAGGGAAGATGAAACATATATTTTTGGGACCCAAAACTCCCGGACCGTAGAGTGGCCTGAGCTGTTTGGATCGAAAGTCTGTGCAGACCTGCATCTCGGCGCGACTCTTTGGGGCTGGTAGGCCCGCCCTTCATCCACAAGGAACTGCCTGGAGATCGGCATCTGGGTCAGGTCTGTTTGGGCCCGTAGCCCCGCCCTTCATGCCCAGGAAGTCTCCCAGAAAGCAGCATCTCAGGCTGTCTGTTTGGGACCCGAAACTCTCGGACCCGCAGAGTGGCCTGGGCTGTTTGGATTGGGAATATTGTGGAGACTGGCATCTTGGCCAGGTCTGTTTGGGATCGGGGACTTTTCAGAAACCAACATTCTGGCCTGACTCTTTGGGACCTGTAGGCCCTTCACTCGCAGGGAACCTCCTGGAGACCTGCCTGGGACAAGGCACGGA
>PVJX010009576.1:7431-60558 GCA_004027295.1 Dolichotis patagonum
AAACTATTCACAGAAGCAATAGCAGAAAATTTCCCAAACATGGGGAAAAAATCTGATAAACAGATAACTGAGGCATATAGAAGGCCAAACAGTCACAATCAACATAGATCTACACCCAGGCATACAATAATTAAGGCCCAAGACACACAGCATAAAAACAGAAAACTAAAAGCAGTCATAGAAAAGACACAACTCACCTGTCAAGGAAAGCCCATTAGAATCATGGCAGACTTTTCAGCACAAACCCTCAAGTCAAGATGAGCTTGGAATGAAGTGTTTCAAGCCCTGAAAGAAAACAACTTTCAACCCAGATTGATGTACCCAGCAAAATTTTCTTTCAAATTTAATGGAGACACAAGATACTTCCATGACAAAGAACAACTGAAGAAATTCATGTCCACCAAACCAACCTTAGAAAGAGTGCTGAAAGACATACTAGATAGAGATAAAAATGACCACAATCTCCAGAAGAAGAGCAGAAAGAAACCACCAGGCTGGAGAAGCAATTGAACAAGGGGCAAAAGCAGAAAACAAACAAAGGAACATGACAAAGTTGAGGATATATCAGTTATATCCATCAATGTAAATGGACTCAATTCACCTATTAAAAGAAATAGATTGACAGAATGGATCAAGAAACAGGATCCCACAACATGCTGTATACAAGAAACACAACTAATTCAAAAGGAAACTCATATATTAAAAGTCAAAGGATGGAAAACAGTATTCCATGCAATAGGAACCCAGAAAAAAGCAAGGATAGTTATTCTGTTTGCAGACAATGTGAACTTCAAACCCAAAATGAACAAAAGAGATAAAGAAGGTCACTACATACTTGTTAGTGGAAGAATTCAAGAGGAAAGAACTAACAATTATAAATATATATACACCAAATTCAGGAGGACCCAACTATATAAGACAAATACTAATGGACATGAAAAACCAAATACACAAGAACACAATTGTAACACAGGACCCTAATACCCCATTGTCACAAAGAGATAGATCAACTAGACAAAAAGTTAGCAAAGAAATAATAGAACTGTGAGCAAGTGGACTTAGTAGATGTTCACAGAGTGTTCCACCCAATCACATCAGAATATATATTCTTCTCGGCTGCACATGGGACATTCTCCAAAATAGACCATGTATTAACCCATAAAACATTCTTAAGTAAATGCAAAGAGATTGAAATTATCCCATATACATTACCTGACCATAGCACACTGAAATTGGAAATTAATGGCAAAAGAAATTGGAAAACCTGCATAAATACAAGGAAATTAAATAACAATCTTCTGAATAACAAGTGGGTTACAGATGAAATTAAAGAAAAAATAAGAAACACAATTTAATCAAAATGCAGATACAACATACTGTAATCTGTGGGATGCAATGAAAGTAGTCTTAAGAAGGAAAAATATAGCAATAAACTGATGAACACAAACAACCTAATGCTACATCTCAAGCTTCTCAAAAAAGAAAAACAAGTACAACCCAAAGCTAATACAAGAGAAAAAATTGTAAAGATCAGAGCAGACATTAATGTAATTGAAACTAAAAAAAAAATACAAAGAATTAGTGAATCAAAAAGCTAGGTTTTTGAGAGAATAAACAAAATTGATAAACCTCTAGCCAACCTTACAGAGAAAAAAACTCAAATTCATGCAATAAGGACTGAAAAGAGAGAAATTACTACAGATCCCATGGAAATTTAAAAGATCACGGATACCTACTTTGAAAATCTCTACTCACATGGGGTGGAAAACATGGAGGAAATGGACAGATTTCTAGAAACATGAATTACAAAAGCTTAATCAAGAAGATAAAACAATTTTAAATAACCCAATATCAGCTATTCAGATTGAAAAATGTGATTAAAAAAACTTACCAAAAAATAAAAGCCCAGGCCCTGATGGATTCATGTCTGAATTCTACAAGAAATTTAGAGAAGAATTGATTCCAATACTCCTTAAACTCTTTAATGAAATTGAAAGGGAAGCAATTCTCCAAAATTTATTCCTGCAGGCAAGTATTACTCTAATACCAAAACCAGAGAAAGAGCCAACCAAAAAGGAGAACTATTAGGCAATTTCACTAATGAACATTGATGCAAAGATTCTCAATAACATACTGGCAAATAGAATGCAGCAAATCATCAGGAAGATTATACATCATGACCAAGTGGGATTTATTCCAGGAATGGAGGGATGCTTTGACATATGCAGATCAATAAATGTAATACACCACATCAACAGAGCCAAAAACAAAAACCACCTTGTCATTTCAATAGATGCAGAAAAACCTTTTGAAAAAGTTCAACACTTGTCATATCAAGAAAACAGGATTTTCATATTATGAAATTTCAGAAACTCAGAATAAATGGTTTCTACCTCAGTCTCATAAAGACCATCTATGACAAACCAACATTTTGTCCATTATACTAAATGGACAAAAACTGAAAGCTTTCACTATAAAATCAAGACAAGGATGTCCACTATCACCACTTGTATTCAATATAGTTCTGAAAATATTAGCCAGAGCAATCAGACAAGAGGAAGAAATAAAAGGAATAAAGATAAGAAAGAAGTTAAGTCATCACTATTTGAAGATAACATGATACTCTACATATAAGACCCCAAAAACTCCATTAAAAGACTACTAGAGGTAATAAACAAATTCAGCAGTGCAACTGGATACAAAGTTGACACTCAAAAATCAATAACATTCCTGTACACAAACAAAAAACTCACTGAGAGAAATTATGGAAATATCACTTTTCACAAGAGCATCTAATAAAATGAGATACTTAGGAATCAACCCAACTAAGAATGTAAAAGACCTATATGCTGAAAATTATACTATGCTAAAAAACGATATTGAAGAGGATATTAGAAAATGGAAAGATATTTCTTGTTCTTGGTTAGGAAGAGCCAACATTGTGAAAATGACCATACTCCCAAACTTTAATGCAATCCCAATAAAAATACCATTAACATACCTCACAGATCTAGAGAAAACTCTCCTATGATTCATTTGGAAATAGAAGAAACCTTGAATAGCAAAGGCAATTCTGGACAACAAAGGCAAGGGAGGAGGCATCTTAATTCCTGATTTGAAACTATACTACAAAGCTACAGTGGTAAAATCAACATGACACTGGCAAAGACGTAGACCTGAGGATCAATGGAACAGATTAGAAGATGCAAAAACAACTACAAAGACAAGTAGCCATCTTATGTTTGACAAAAGGTCTAAACATGTTCACTGGAAGAAGGATAGCCTCTTTAATAAACGGTGTTGGAAAAATTGGCTTTCCACATGCCAAAGACTGAAACTAGACACATGTTTATCACCATGCACTAAAGTCAAAATGGATCAAAGATCTAAATATTAAAACAGAAACACTAAATCTACTAGAAAACTTGGAGACATAGGGATAGGCAAAGAATTCATGAACAAAACAAACTGCATGGGAAACACTTCAAAGAATTAACAACTGGGATCTCATATTATTAAAAAGTTTTTGCACTTCAAAAGAAATCATCAACAGTGTGAAAAGAAAACCCACAGAATGGGGAAGAATTTTAGCCAGCAGTCACTCAGACAAAGGACTTATATCCAGAGCATATAAAGAATTGAAAAACATCAAGCCCCCCAAATTCGAAGACTCTCTCCAAAAAATGGGCATCTGGGATGAGCACACATTTCTCAGATGAAGATATACAAATGGCAAATAAATACATGAAAAAATGTTCACCATCACTGGTCATTTGAGAAATGAAAATTTAAACAGCATTGACATTTCACTTCACTGGAGAAAGAATGGCTGCCATCAAGAAATCAACTGATAACAAATGTTGGTGAGGCTGTGGGGAAAAAGGAACACTGCTCCACTGTTGGTGGGAGTGTAGACTGGTGCAGCCACTGTGGAGATCAGTATGGAGATTCCTCAACAAACTAGGATTTGAAGTTCCATTGAATCTAGCTATTCCCCTCTTGAGTATTTCCCAGAAAAACTGAAAAGTTCATGTCACAGTGATATATGTGCATCCATGTTTATTACAGCACAATTTGTAATAGGTAAATCTTGGAAACAACCGAGATGCCCATCAACTTCAGAGTGGTTGAAAAAGATGTGGTATTTTTATACAATATTACACATATTAAAATATTACACAGCTATAAAAAGGATGAACTTGAGGCTTTTATAGGCAAATGGAGGCAACTTGAGACTTTCCACATAAATGAAACAAATAATTCATATTTGTAAATATCACATTGTCTCTCTAGTGTAAAAATTAATAAAAACTGAAGGAGTAATAAGATCCAAAATGTATAATACATATTGTAAAAATGAAAGGGAAAGAAAGTGCTCTAAAGTATATAACAGTATGTATGTTTAAGTATGTAAGATAGATGACCACATTACTAAGTTTTTGTTGGATCATTGAACAGAATGGTTTGGACTTTAATTGTTTGATTGTCCGCTTCTTATGCTTTGATTTTGTAACTTGCACAACTATTTCTAAGATGACAATGTGTAATTTATCAACTAGTGATTTCTTAGTGTTAATATTTTTTAAAATTCTGTATTATTTCTACCCTTTTTTCTGTTTTGCTTTTTCTTAAATAAAAAAAAGAAAAGAAAAAGAAATAACAGAGCAACCTAATGATAAAAAGAGAATTACTATTACACTGTTGATGCCAGGACATGCTGTGGTATTTTAAGGTAATCAGGGCTAGTTTCCCATCAAGAACTAAGAAAACTTCAGTCACAATATCATCATTTGTTTAAATTGAAAATAGCCCTTAACTTATTTTCTAGGCAACAAGTTGGCAAAAACATTGTGTATTCATAGGATGAATTTTCTAAGGTAACAGGGAGCTTCTGTTAAATCCAGTGACCTTATCAAACAATTGTAAAAGGCAAATAAGTAAAGCAGACACAGCTATGCAGTATACATGAAGGTAAAATGCAATATCTTGAAAAAATCTGGTTTAGGAAAATAAATAAGCTAATAAAAACTTTTAGGTTCTTAAAATCATAGTTTAAGACACTAATAGTTAAGTAATGGGGTGTGTGTGCCTTTACCACAGTACTTTCATTTCTTCATTTTCCTGAGAAAATTCTTGTCGTGCTTGTGCCAGGTGTCCATGCACACCCACACCCATATCTATGCCAGTTCAAGAGGATTTAACATTAAAGATTTCAGCAAAATATTTCCCCTTTTATAATAGCTGTTTTTTAAAGCTTCTACACACATTATTGAGAACTTCCCTGCCTTCTGTGTGAACTGATGACTCATTGTAATCCTCCTACCAGGCTGTTGGTTCCGAAAGGGCAGGAATGGAGTGGCAACTTCTTCGAATCCTAGTGACAAACAGCATAGGGCCCTGCACAGAGTAAACGGTCAGTGAAGCATTTTGTTCTTAACTGAACTTTTAACAAAAATGTAAAGAGATGAGCATTTCACATGGAAGAGTTAGGCTTCAATGTAGGAAATATTTTGCTTTCTTTGCTGCTTGTGCCAAACTCACTGAGACAAACTTGGTCCAAAAGGACTCAATAACAGCTTATGATTTTGATCAATTTTTAAAATTTTTTCTGTTTGTCATTTAACTGTATATAATAAGAGCATAATACTGAAGGCAGAGGACAATGTCAGTATGATAAAGGAAAAGGAAGGGTCTAAAAGCCATTTGAGAAAAGAGGATAGGAAGAAGGGAGATGAGTTACTGTTGAGGAGCTGGGACAGTGTGTGTCATTGTCTGTTTGCCACTACTGTCACTTTGAGAACAATTTGCAACTCACAAGATTTTTTTTTTTGAGACCAAGTCTCACTATGTAGTCCAGGCTGGCCTTGAATTCATGGCAATCCTCCTGCATCAGCCTCCCTAGTGCTGGGATTACAGGTGATAGCACCACACCTGGCTCATAAGATTCTTTTTTTTTTTTATGTGTAAATCTTTGTACACATCAACAGGTTATTTTATTTAAAAGAGAATAAAACAAAAGGGGGCAGTACAGAGCAGATCAGAACAGGACAACATAGGCAACACAGTCCTTTACATTAAGTCAACTGGACATCAACAGTATCTAACACCATATCTCTTACTCTGCTATAGTTGAGCATAGTTTCAATTACAATAATATCAAACATAACACAATAGTATAAAGCCATGCATATAGTGAATAAGATTCTTAATTGCACATAATGCTGGCCTTCTAGTGAAGCATTCATCCATGGAACTTACTGATGCTGCATTTTCCACGTCTACTGCCAAAGCACACCCATAATCATAGAACATGTCCTATGTCGCAAGCATGGTACTGCTTCCAATTGCCATAAAATTTGTTTAGTTTTCAGCAAAATTTATTTTTCTATTAAAATTCTATACTGAAGCAGAGATAGGAAATAAACAAGCAAGGGCTTCCTACAACACTGAACTTAGGTTAGGCGTAACAGGAAACCCTTGTGAGGTACACTGGGCCTACTTAGGCATGGGGAGGCCATAACCTCTGCCCATCATTAGGGAGTGAGTGGGAAGTGTCTGTCTGGACTGGCGGCAGAACACTTGCCATTGCAGCTGAATGAATGAGAGTAGAAAGGCAAAATTTAAAAAGTTAAGCTGTTGAGAACTGACTTCTGTTTCTGCTCGAAGTAAATACTGTGCAATGGAATTTGGAAGTCCCTTGAGTCCCCATGATCCAGCATTTTCACTGTTCTTTAATTTATATCATTTCTCACCTGATTTAGGCCTCAGGCTTCAAATAGGTCTCCTTCTACATCCTTGAATATCTATAATCTGTTTACAGTAACCTTCATTGGCAAATGCCTCAGATACATGAAGCTTCATTTGTGTCTCTTTAATCAGTCTGTTTTCAAGGCTTACATACTCTTCTTCTTCCACTTAGCTCACCAGTTACTGCTTATCCTCATATGTGTCCCTTCTTACTGTAGCGCTGTGTACCTGGATGCAAATTCATCATGAAATTTTTCTTAAAAAAGTCATCCTTCAAGTTCTGTGTCACCTTCATGCCAGGGCTTAGTGTTACTCCTAGGTGTCTCCTGGTTTCCATGAGCCATTCACCTAGCTCACACAGCCTAGCTCATCACCACATCCCCAGTACAGGCAACTCTCCATAGTTATCCTATGAACGAATACCTGAATAGGAAATAGGTGACTATGTCCTATTTCTTGTCATTGTCTTTCGCAGTCTATTTTAATGGCAAACTTACGTTGTTTCTCAAACCAGTTCTGTGTTGATATCTATATCTATATCCATATCTATATCTATATCTATATCCATGTCTATGTCTATATCCATTTCTATGTCCATGTCTATGTCTGTATCTTTTTATACAGAGACTACAGAGAAAATAATTTATTCTATCAAAATACTTTTGAAACAGTTTATGAACCATTTTCTGCAGTTACAATTAGAGGGAAAGAGTCCAAAATGCTCCTATAAATAGGGTAATGCTATCTAGTCACACGAGTTGTTCTGAAATAAATCTTAGCAACATCCCCTTTTATTTTCAACTTTTCTGATGTCCATGATGAACACTTGGAGGATTTTCTGTATAGTTGAGAATACAAAAAAAAAGTCGATGACACGTACCAGTGCCAATTTAAAAAACAGTAAAATGTAAATATAGCGAACGCTTTGTACAATCATGATTGATGATAAAAAGGGAAGAAATCACTTCAGTAAGCATGTTAAAAAGTTACTCTCAACCTCTATCAGTTGTCTAAAGAGAAACATTTATGAATTATTTCTAAGATTATTTTTTGATTAACAGATAATGACTAATATTTCCCAGAGTTCTTTCAAAACCTGCAAGAGTTATTTTAGATTGTCTCTTGCTTCTCATTCTTTCTTTTGATTGCAGTTAATTGTTAATTTAAAAATAAATTGATATGAGGAAATGAATGTATAATAACTAAGTGGATTCTGTATGAATGTCTTTACTGAGTCATATTTAAAAACAATTCTAAGAATGCCACATTGCTTTTCAAGGTTTTTTGAATTCAATACATGTTAGATTATCCAGATGATTTATTTATGTCAAAAACCAAGAGTTTCAATTTTTTGGAAACTAGAAAGGAGTAATATCTGCAACTCTGTTAACTCGTTTCCATTTGTCCGTTTCAGGCATTTTAATTGAGATGTCTTTGATTTAGAAGAGTTTATTTTTCTTTATAACGTGTCTAAAAGGTAAGATGAATGGGAAATTTGTTTTTTTTAATTGAGAAAGTTAATCATACAATGGTTGATTGGGATTCACTAAGATTACCCCAACAGGAATTGAAGAGTATGGTTTTATCTTGCTTGACTCACACTCTAATCATGAAATTGCCACCTAGATCTTTACAAAGAAATCCATAATTACTACCAGGACTTTATTTTTCCACTCCCTTTTTTCTATCTTTCTCTCTATATCCCTGGTCCTTAATGACCAGCAGTTGAGCCACAGTAATAAGCTTCACCCTCAAATCCTGACTGCCCTCTCTGTGAGCTGGGCTTATGAGTATGCAGTGCTGCTCTGTATCTCCATACAGGCCTGCACCTGAAGAAGAGGGATTGCCACTTATTTTAAAAACTCTTAGATACAATTCACATGCTCTTCCTTAATTGCCATACTGTTGCCATTCTTGATCTGCGGCCTCTTATCTGAGACCAGTTTGCTGCTCACAATCCCTAAGGAAGGGCCAAGACTAGCCTCCATGTTTCTTCCATGATCATCGCCCCACTAACCAACTTGAATACACGTAGTCACATGACTCTACTTGTGTCAATCAGATTCTCTCTCCCTGTGGTTTGGAATGAGAACCTGTTGTCACTAAACTGACGCTGAATAAAGTCAGGGGTTGCACAGTTATCACTTGTAGTCCATGGGCATTTCTGTTGGAGCATTTTTGGCGTGGTGCATGCTCTGTTGCAGAGTCAGCAAAGAATCTCATTGGCTCAGAGAGGTAGAAAAAATGATTCTGACTATGATCCAGTTGCTGGCTTGAATCCATTGTAAGATGCACTTACTTGTCCTGCCTTGCTTCACTGGACACTGACATGTCACGGTTTCTATTTGGTATGAACAAAGTTTTGATATGTGGGCAGCTAAGCTTCATACTGGCTCATTGTGGTGCTTGTTAACAGAGCCAGGTTTGTCGGCAAGGTTATGTATCACTGCTTACTATGCTCACTGTCATGTCCACTATTCCTTCTTCCCAAGGTTACTCACAATATAAAACTATTTATGAATGAGGGGTATAACTTGAATTTTACTATTGGATGTTAATGAACAGTTGAAGTGAAGTTATTTGGATATAACTAAAAAAATAGATAATTTGAGGTTTTAAGAAAAAAGAAGAGGACTCAGCGATAGATGAGGGGACCAAGGATGAACTTGGAGAAATTCACATTTTTGTCAGAGCTTAGCCTGGACTTGCCTTTTGGAAGGTGAAATTGTATAAAGTAGAATATAACCAAGTATAATGTCCTACATATGTGAATCACATATAGTAATGTGATTAATCCCAAGATGAATTTATAATTTCAGATAAGTTTATAGATGACAAAACAAAGCAATGTAATAATTACAGATCGTTATTTATGAATGGTTTTGGCAGGGTTGTTCTGGAGTTGCTGAGGAATCACTTTTAGATAAAAGTACTTCTTACTTTCATTGAAAATGGAATCAGAAGAGTGAAGGTGATCCCCAATTAGGTCTGGATAAGCATTTTTTGATGCTCTGGCTTCATAAAGTTTTGACTTAAGAAAATTTCTTAGTGTCTATCAAGCATCAAAGAAATCCTTAAAAATGATACTTATATCCATGGAGTTAAAAAAAGAAATATTCTTTGAATAATTATTATATGCTATTGTAAAATAAAAGTTCCTGGAAAGAATTTTAGCAAGAAACAAAACTAAATGTCTTCATTTTTGTAATGAAAAAAATTGGAAAACCGAGAGTCGGAATTTCAGTATTTGTTAACATTATTTCTTACATATTCTTCATCCATAGAAAAAGTTCCAAGATAGTGCATGAGATTATCAGTCTTGTTAACAAACAAGTGAAGAATCTTGTGTAAGGCTATGAAGACTGTGCCAACAGATAGAAAGTTGGAAATCCATGTGAATTTGAATGCACATTGAATACACACTTGAATTTGTTTCTTCACGTTTTTTTGTAAAACAGATTCAGAGTCCAAACTTTTTGTTTTATTTAAATCATAATTATTGACATATGAAAACCAAGAGAAAAATCAAATGATGAAGAGAACTTTATAATATGAGAAGATGTTTGATATTCTGTTGTTTTCTATTATATCACTCATTACTCAGAAGCCACAAGCCCAGTTCCCTTCTGTACACAGCTAACACGGATAGGCATTTTATCTGGATGCCCTACTTGCAAAATCATCTTATGGCACTACTTTCAACACAAGTGTTGATCAAAAATTACATTTCAATTGTTTTGCAAACAAACCTTCTTCTGATTAATAATTAAACAGAGGAACAGCTTGCAGTATATTCTTGGAAATAATTTTACTATATATAGTGGGAAATGACAAGCACATATGAAGATGTGACTGAGGCCTGGTAACATTTAAATATTCAGCTTTTCCTCTGTTACCTTGACTAGAGCAAAGTTGTTTCCCAAGGTAAAAACTAAGTGGTCTGCCGGCATATGGTCTAACCTCCATTTGAGTGCTAAAAGCTGGATACTGTTTTTGTGAAACAGATGTTGTTGAGTGCAGCAATGCACAACTGACTCTAGCTAACAGCTGGGAATCCTTCGTGACCCATATAGCGAGAAATAAACATGGTCCTATGCTTGGCAAAAGTGTAAGAAAGCAAATTTCCATTTGTTAAGAGCTTATCAAAATGAAGAATAAATGTTTTTAGCCATAAACTGATTTTATTCACCAGAGTAATCTTTCCAGCAGCTTATGTGATGGCCTCGTAATATTACAGGCACCCTTTGCCAGATAAAGGCTGCAGTTGCACTGACACATAGTACAGATGGAAAATAAACATCTGCCTCAATCAGGAGAGAAGACCAAGGACAAGGCTGACGAATACTGTCTGGCATGACTGTCTTTGTGGGGAAGCATATAAATGCTGCAGGACCAAAACCACTGGCATCGTCTGGTGTTGTCCTTATGTGGTTACTGACCATGAAGAGAGATGATTAGTGCGCACTCTCCAAGGAGGGGTGCTGCAGATGCTCAGGGTGCTATGATTCCAGTTCTCCAGGATCTGCCGTGCTTAGCCTCACCATGTGAGTCTCAGAGCAATTCCACTTTATTTTTATTCATGCTTCGGCTGCATTTATTGTCCTCACGGTTTCTTATCTTATCACTGGAAGTGACAAGCGAGGGAAGGAGGGAGAAAGGAGAGAAGCTAATTTGGAAAAAGATTTTAAAAAATCTTTTTTCATAGCCATGGGAAAATGTCAAGAGAGGCAACTCCAAATACAAACGATTTCCTTCACATGGGCTCTAAGCTCTCGCATTATGATTTAATCATATGGCCCAGCCTCACCTTTGGCAGCTCCTGAGGAGAACGGTATATGCTGTCAGAGAAAGATGTACAGTCATGTCCACACACAGCCACACACGCACACACGTGCACACGTGCACACACACACACACACACACTGCAGCCCCAGCGCTAAGTTGCTTTGTCCTCTCTGCAACCAAATGATTCATGTGGCACAAATAATATGACAGATGTAGCTTTAAAAATTCAGTTTTATTGCAAGTATCTTTGTGACTGAACCTTCTTTCGTTCTGTGGTATCTCTTGTGACCATATGGAGTTTAGATGGCAGTGAATTGCCTTCTCCTAATTCAAACTCTTCTGCACCTGGGCATGGTTTTGGACAAAGAATTAAAGAAAATGGAAAAAGTATCAGGCTTAATATACAGCTTATATTACAAGTGAAAAAAATACTTTTTCCTTTTTGTAGAGAAACAATTTCAGGACTATGGTTTTTTTAGAATTTTATTTGTAAAAGCTGTGTGGTAAGAAATTCTATCTATAGATTTTGGTTATTACTTTCATTTGAATGACAGAGAAAGAAATAAAAGAAATTTGCTTAGAATCATACATATTTATTTGGCACAATTATGATTATAACTTCTGTTTTACTTCAGAGTTTAAAAGGAGATGGATTGTCAGACTTCAGAACCTTAACACTGATTTATTGCTTACTATGTATCAAGTACTGTGCTTAACCCAGTATATACAATACTGTTTAATATTCATACAATTCTATTAATTAGATACTCTAATTATTATCTCCATTTTACAAGGAGGGTTTTGAAACACAGACAGGTAATTATCTTAAGTCACACAGCTAATAGTAGTGGAACTAGCATTTGAATTTAGGGGGCTGAATCTGTTCTAGATCATGTTGCTATGTGCAGTCTAAGAAATTAAAGCTAGCTTGAAGACAAATATCAATATATGTTTTCAGTCACCTCATTAATATAAACTATTTGGTATGAAACTCAAAAAGATATTTCATTTAATTATTTTTACTATATTAAATTTTAGATGTTCATTGAAGTAACTTATGGCCATTTAAATAAAAATAATATTTTAATTTACATAAAATTAAGTCTCTGATCTCCTTTCAAATCATTTTTTTCTAAAAAGACAAGTGTTATCTATTATGAATATATCTTTTCCATTTTTATCATTAAAATTTTTAATTGTGTATAGTAATAGTACATAGCATGAAGTTATGACATACATGTATCTGATGTAGAATGATTGAATCAAACTAATTAAATATACCCATGACCTTAAATACTTAACATTTTTGTGGTAAGAACACTTAAAATTACTGTAGAGACAGTTTTAAGGTATTCATTATATTACCATTGGTAGTACCTTGATGTACAGTCAATTAAAAAAACTTATTCCTTGCCATTTAAATGAAGCTTGGTACATTTATGTCCCATTCCTCCCACACTTCACCTCTATGAACCGTCATTCTACTTTCTGTGCTCATGAATTCCATATAGAAGGAACACTGTGTGGTATTTGTCATTCTATGTCTGGCTTATTTTATGTAGCATAATGTCCTTCCAATTCATTGATGTTATAAAAAATGACAACTTCCTTTTTTATTAAGTTTATTGGTATAATTTAGATATACATAATAATCATATTTATCATAGGAAACTTGTACCTCTGTATGATACATCTTGAATCTTTTTTCCACCTTCAACTCTCTTCTCCTCCTTGTTTACAAAGCTTTGTTTCCATTTTTTCTTTTCTCATTTTTTTCTTTTTTCTTCTGCTCCCCCTTTCCCCTTTCTTTTGAACAATTTCTTGCTGTTTCAAAATAATTATTATACACTTTAGTCTTTATTTATAATTTCAGCTTCTCACAACGAGAAGCAATGCCATGTTCACCCATGTGTGTCTGATTTATCTCATTAAAAGTATGGTCTCAAGGTAACTATTTACTGAGAAATGTCTCGAGTTAATCTGTTGTATCAGTTAGGGTTTACTAGAGAAACAGATATAACACAAGACATACAAATGTTTAAGAAATTACAAGATTGGCTTACAATGGCCAGCCACAATGTTGAATAAGGGAGCGTGCAGAGGATGTCTGCAGCTAGAGGCTGAAGGGTCCAGCCCAAGGGCTGGAGCTCACTGCAGTGTCCCGTGTAAGTCTGCATCAGCAGGCCGATGGGTCTACCACAGAACGCTGAAAAATCTACTATGGAAGGCTGAAGAGTCTATGACAGAGGCTGAAGAGTCCCAGGCAGAAGCCAAACAGTTTGAGCCAGAAACCAGAAGACATACAAGCTGAAGGCGAAGACTGGAGCTCCTCCAAAGAAGAAGCAGTCAGGCCCTCCTCACTTGCCTTTTACTGTCTGCAGGCTGCTCCCCTGGGGAGGGTGTAGCACTCGCTACTCTGCCTGCCCTCCTCTTGCACAGCCTGAGGACAGTTAGGAACTAGGAACCCTGACCCCTGCTGAATCACTTAGTTAAACTTCTGACCTCAAATTGACACAATGAACAATATTTTAGAACCATAATGACTTGTCCTCTACCTCCCAGGATATAGAGCTACTGAGTCACTTGGTTAAACTTCTAGACTTCTTAAGCTGACACAGTATATAAACTGTAACATCTGTCTTATGGCTGAGTAGTAATTTAGTGTATAAAAAGCACATCTTTTTATCCATTCCTTGGTTGATAGGCATTTGGGTTGTTTCCAAGATTTAGCTATTGCAAAATGTGTTTCCATAGACATGGGTGTGCATTTCCAATTGTGATAAGATGTTTTTAATTCTTCCAGGAAGATAAACAAAAGGGAAATAACTGAGTCAAATGTGACCGCTAATCCTATTTTTTTGAGGGATATCCACACTGATTTCCACAGCAGGTTGACCAGTCTACTCTCCCATAGGCAGTGCAGAAGGGATCCTTTTTCCTCACAGCTCCTCCAGCATTTGTTCCTGGTTGATTTCTTGATGATTGCCATTTTTTCTAGAGTGAGATGGAATCTCAACATTGGTTTAAATTGCATCTCTTGAGTGATCTGTGATGTTGGATATTTTTCATATACTTATTTGCTGTTTGTATTTCTTCCTCTGAGAGTATATATTCAGGTGAGCATTTTTTAATTGAATCTTTAAATTGGAACAGGGCTGATATTTTTAAATTTTTTATATGTTCTGGATATTACTCCTTTGAGGGACAACTGGCTAAGTCTTTTACACACTCTGTGGTTGGTCGTGCTACTCTCTTGGTAATTTCTTTTACTGTGTAAAAGCTTTTTAATAGGATGAGATCCAACAGTCAACATTATACTAAGTTAAACACTGAAAGCTTTCATGTGCAATGAAATCAGAAACAAGGCAAGGATATCCATAATCAGCACTCCTATTTAATATAGTCCTGGAAACATTGGCCTCAGCAATTAAATAAGAAAAAGAAATAAAAGGGACAAGAATAGCAAAGAAAGAAGTTAAATTATTATTATTCAGATGGCATGATATTCTACACACAAGACCCCCAAAACACCAAAAGACTTGTAGATTTAGTAACCAGATTCAGTAGCATAACTGCATACAAAGTCAGCACTCAAAAATCAATAGCAGTGCTGTACAAAAACAAGAAACACATAGAGAGAGAAATTAAGAAAACAACATCTTTTCATAATAGCACTTTAAAAAAATGAAATACCTAAGAATTAATCTAACAAAGGAAGTAAAAGATCGCTACATTGAAAATTACAGTACTCTGAAAAAAGAGATCAAATAGTATCAGAAAATAAAAAGATATTCGTTGTTCTTGGGTAGGAAGAAACAATATGGTGAATATGGTATACTTCCAAAATTATTATACAGATTTAATGCAATCCCAATCAAAATACCATTAGCATACCTCTAAAAGCCACAGTAAACATTCATACAGTTCATTTGGAACTAGAAGAGACCTGCAACAGTAAAAACAACCCTAGGCAACAACACTAAGGCAAGGGTAATCACAATCTCTGATTTGAAATTACACTACAAAGCTACTATGATAAAAACAGCATCATATTGTAAAAAACAAACGAACAAAAAACCAGACCAGTGGGTCAATGGCTCAGATTAAAAACTGCAAAAACAACTCTAAATATAATCAGCCAACTTATCTTTGACAAAGGGCCAAGCATGTTCACTGGAAAAAAAATAGTTAAATGTGCCTGAAAAACTGGCTTTCCTCATGCTAAAGACTAAAACTAGACCCATGTCTCTCACAGTGCACTCAACTAAAATAAAAATGGATCAAAGATCTAAATATTAAAATGGAAACATGAAATGTGTTAGAAGAGAGTTTAGGCAAATCTCTTTATGACATAAGTGGAGACAAAGATTTCATGAACAAAACCCTGATCACATGGGAAATAGTACAAGGAATTCTTTTTATTAAGCCTGAAAATTATTCCATTGTGTATACTCATGTATGTATTTCCTACCTTTTCTGTGCTGCTGATTTCTCTCTTTTCTCCTCCTTTCTTGTTCTTTCCTTTAAGTCCTCAAATAGTAACAGTTTAAAAGTACAATGTTCATAGTGGATGCATACAGTTAGTCTGAGCACACAAGCTTGAATATTGTCTGGTTTCTCTTTTATGAGGAGCCACAAATACAAATAAAGGGCAAAAGAGAATTAATAGGAAATAGAGAGATCTTCTATAAATGCGATGGGAAAGAAGATATGGAGGGAGGGGGAAGATAGGGCAGGAGAAGGTGATGAAAAAGAGAATTAGGATTATTATGCATATATATCAACTCCTAATAATGTAATCATTGAAAACTGCAAATATGTACTAATGAAAACAAAAATTAAAGAAAAACTGAATTTTTTTAGGAAATCACACGCACAAAATATAGTCCCTTAATAATTGTCTTGACTTATTTATTGTTTAATACATTAATTTTGTGATTTCTCCTAATTTGAACAATCTGCATCACACAGATTTAGCTTATATTTATGTTTCTATATGCATCTAGTGTGTGTATTTCTGATCAGTGTTTCTGAAAGAATTCCCCAGAAGTAGCAGTGATAGTCAAAGAGTGTATATATTTTGTTTTACATGAGCTTTAAAAATTTTTAGAGTACAGAAAAATTTGATCTATAGGTATAACCTATAATGTTTATAGCTGTTTTTGTAATCTGCTTTATTGAGTTATAATCTATATACTGTAAGGTTGACCTTTAAACACGCAGTCATATGAGTTTTGATGCATGTATACAATTGGACAACTGCAACAGTCAAGATATAGAATGTTTCCAACAACCAAAAACTTCCCTCTTGTTTCTTGAACCCTTCCCTCGGATATCTGACTACAGTTTTGCTAGTTCCGGAATATTATTTAAACAGAGTCAAGTGGTGAGTAGCCATTATATTTAGCATATTGTTTTTGAAATTCATCCATCTTGCTGCTTGTGTCAGTGATTCACTTTTAATTGTGGGATCGTACCACAACCTATCCATTCATCGGTGGAAGGACATTAGATCTACCACCAGATCCAGTGTTCGTTAACTAAACTGTTATATTCGCCTAAAGGTTTTCTGAGTATGTATGTTCACTTCTCTTGGAAAACACAAAGGGAGAAATTGTCAGATCATGATAAATTCATTTTAACTTCATTAGAAACTGTCAAAATTGTATTTCAAAGTACTTCTACCATTTTGCTTTCCCAGCATCAATATGTTCAAATTCTAATGGCTCTATACAATTGCCAGCATTTATCATTAGTTTGTTATTTTTTTTTAAACTTTAGTCATTCTGTATATACCACTGGGATTTTAATACACATTTTCCTAATGACTTATGGTGTTTAGTACCTTTTCATGTATATTTTTTATAATCTCAGGCATAGTATCTGTTAAATCTTTTGTTTAGTTGGTAAGTTTGTTTTCTTCTTTTTGTTGTTTGAGGATATTTAAACATCTGGATACCAGTTCTTCATCAAATAAAACAACTTGTAAATGTACTCCTGTAATCTGTGTAGTATTTTAATTCTTTTGAAGAATTGAAGTTGTTAATTTGATAAAGTCAAAGTTATCAACTTTTTTTGGATTATAATTTTGGTGATTTATCTAAAAATTATTGGCCAAAATTAAAAGATTTGTTTTTCTTTTTTTCTGCAATGTTTATAGTTTTAGATTTAATAAGACCTAAAATTTAAAATCAGGTTTGTGAAATATTTTCAGCTAATTTTCATAACTTTGTAAACTATGCTTTTTGTGCATCTATTTAGGTAAATGGGCTATTGACATAGTAAATTATGTTGATTATTTTTGTCAAGTGAACCTGCTCTGCATTCCTGAAATAGACTTCACTTGCATTTTGTATTAGCCTTTTAATTTGCGTTCAATTTAATAATATTTTACTAAGAATTTTTGCATCAATATTTACAGGGTATACAGGTCTATTGTGTGTTGTATGATAGTCTTTATCTGGTTTTAGTGAAATTACGGTATCATAAAGTGAGTTGGGAAATAGTTTCACATTTTAGGTGTTTTGGAAAACTTTATGCGATATTGTCATATTTTTTCCTTGAATATTTCAAAGACTTCACTGTGTAAATCTGGGCCTGAAGGTTGTTTTGTATGTGTGCTCATTTTTTTGTTTGTTTGCTTGCTTGTTTAGATTCTAAATGTTAGGTAGATTCAATTCCTTAATAAATACAAGAATATTATAGTTGTCTCTCTTTTTTTTTTTGAATGGGTTTTGGTAGTTTGTGTCTTTTAAGAAACTTTTACATTGCATCAAAGTTGTTGAACCAAACAGCATCATTTTAAAATTTTTACAGTAGTCATGAGGTTTGTTGTGATATCTACATTTTCATCCTGCAAACTTGTAATTTGTGCTTTCTCTTTTGACCTTGGCTGTGTTAGCTATATGTGTGTTAATTTTTATGGATCTTTTAAAATAACCAATTTTTGGTTGCATTATTCTTCCCTATTTATTTCATACTGCCAATTTTATTTCATTCATTGTCTTTATTTTTCCTAATTATACTTGCTTTGGGTTCAATTTGCTTTTTTACAAGTCACTCAAAGTAGTACCTCAGATCACTGATTTATGAACCTTCTGTCAATTCTCACTCAGCATTACCATGGAGACTCACAGGAAAGTCTTTTGAAGACAATATGAGGTGTTATGACTGGCAGATAGGAACAATCAGAGATTTTATAATAAACACGTGTGTTCTAATTCAAATGCTTTGTAAACCATCAAGTAATGATTTCTTAAATCTTTGTAAAGACTTAGAATAAGTTATTCAACATGAAATGGTACATCTAGAAGTCATTCCAGTATGAGGCAAAGGCACAAAGCAAAAATATTCACCATCTTAAGATCAGCTCACAACACTAGCAGTAATTTCTACCTAAGTATGTCCATCCTCCACGTGAGATAGGAAAAGGGAGTGGCCACCTCAACTGCTAAACCAGAGATAACGAGATAAGCTAAACAGGAGCAACTCAGGTATTCGAGAGCTGGAAAACACAGCAAAATTACTTTGAATCCTGTGCTCTAGTAATAGGAAAATCACAAGCAAGGCAGATAATCTCAACCATCATATTCTAAATAACAAGGCCAGAGTTGAGTTCCCTTGAAAACTTTGTTACAACCAAATTCTCAGTCTTCTGAAGGCAGGGACCATGTTACAGTGTTTCTTCTGGCTCTCATCATGAAGAATATATAACTGTATTATTTGATAACTAATAGGTGTTTAAAAAAGAAAAACAGGAAACCTCAGGGGGATGGTGAGCCTATAAAACAAGTCATCTAAAAAATTCATTGGTCTCTACTCTGTTTTGTTTCTTTAAAGGAAGGAGAGCCCTGCATTTGCTCGCTGATGTTTTTCTCCTCTCAGGCCTTGGTAGCCCTCTGCCTGAAGTTTATTCCCCCTAGATTCATTCTTTCATGCTAAGCATCTTTGAAGAGCAATCTGAGCCCATATATATGTACACACAATTTTTGTTTGTTTTCTTTTCTACTGCAGCACTCCACTTCAAATGGTAAACCCACTGAAATGCTAGAATGCCTTGACTGGACTTTCTGCTGTTTCAAGCCTGTTGATCATCCATGTACTGGTGGCAGGAGAGAATTCTCTACATTCTGGTTCAGTCTGCATTGCAGGCAGGCACGTGGCTTACCTAGGTGCAGCTGAGTCTTAGGTCCTGACTTTCTCAGCATCTTGCTCTTCCAGTTGCTGATTGCCCTAATAATTTGGGGCCAAGACATTGTCCTGCCTTACAACCCAAAAATGTAGTGCTTTTTCTGTTTCCTTTCTTAGTTTTCATGAGTCTTTGCATGAATCCTAATAGTGGTATGTACTTTTCCTTAAGTGATTAAAAGATTTGTTTATATATTTTAGACATAAAATGATAGAGGAAACAAGGCAGGTGGGCTTTGAGTCTTCTGTCAGTTTCTGTTCCCCTTCCTTGAATTACATGAGAAAAACCTTCTCCAACTGCTCTCTCCTTGTCCTCAGTCTTTCTTGTGAGCACCCCATGTTGGCCATAGAGAAGAAACAGGTAGATTTGTCTTTTTCTTGTTGTCTCTGGCTGCACTGGTCCTATACTCTCACAATAGCTCACACTGAACATTTAGCATTTTATTAAAAAATTTAGCTCATTTATCCCCGCCACCTTGTGTGGTCGTTGGTGTTTGTCCTTGGTAATCAAATCTAATTGTGTTTTTTTTTTTTCCTTGAAAACAGCCATCTTTCCTTAGACTTTAGACTCATCTGGAATTTTATGACCTGAGATCTTTAATATTGTCAAAGAAAAAAGTTATCGGGCTGTGTGTGTGTGTGTGAGCGTGTGCACACATGCATTTGTGTACTAAAGCAGAGTATTCACACAGAACTACACCCTCCTTTTCATTTTTCATTTTTTATTTTTTATTTTTTATTTTGAGACAGTCTCTCTAATTCACTCTCTAAGTCAACAGGCTGGACTTGAACTTTCGATCTTTCCACCTCAACCTCCCAGTGTGCTGGGATTACAAGCATTCACCACCACATCCAGTTGACACTTTTATTTTATATACTGTTATCTTCCTTAACCTGTTTTTGTGTTGCTGTACCAGAAACCCAGAGACTAGGCAGGTTATTTAAAAGGCAAATTTGTTTCTCACAATTCTGGAAGTTGTGAAGTCTAAGACTAAGAAGCATTTAGTGAAGTCCTTCTTGCTGTACCGTATGAAGCTGGAAGACGTCACCCGGATGAAAGTGCGAAGGTATGCGAACTTTCTGTCACAATGACAAAACACCTGAAAATAACAACTCAAAGGAGGAAAGGTTCATTTTAGCTGACAGATAATTCAGTCCATTGGAGGCTGGTTCTGTTGCTTTGAAGGAGAAACACCAAGACAAGAGGGCACGGCCAAGGAAATTTGCTTCCTTTACGGCAGTCAGGAAGCATAGAGAAGCAGAGAGGAAGGAGGTGGGATCAAGTTACAGTCCCAGAGCCATGCCACCACAATCTACTCACCATCTCCTCAGATTCTATCACTTCCATCAATCATGACCCCAATATATTAACCCACTCACCCTAGAGCCTGCTTGATCCAATAACCTTCCAAAGTCCCATCTCTGAACATTGCTGCATGGGGGACCAAACCTTCAACACACAATCCTTTGGGGAATGTTCTATGTCCAAATCATGCCAGAAAGAAAGAAAGGGAGGAAGTGAGAGGGGCACAGAAGAGAGAGAGAAATAGGGAGAGAGAGAGATACAGAAAGAGAGAGAGGTAGAGAGAGAGAGAGAGATCTAATTCACATCATCCAGCTGTTGTATAATTGGCATTTATTTATTCTTGACACTGGAGTGGGCATAGCCTAATCACATCTCAAAAGAGTCACATCTTAACATTGCTGCACTGAGGAACAAGTTTCCTACATGTACTCTTCAAGGGAGTATATTCAAACCATAACATTACTTTTAATTGTTTCTTTTTTTAAAAAATTGGAATTATATTTTTTTCCAGCTTTAAATACTTCAAGAAGAAATCAGAAGCCTTGCTTTCATTTTAGAAAGACGTTTTTGATGAATAATTGTAAGTTGACAAGATTTTGATCTTTCATATTTAAAAAAATAACCAACTGTCTTTGGGCTTGTGGCATTTCTGGTATAAATTCTGATGTTTTTTTGTTTCTTTGTAAATATTCTGTCTTTTTCTTGCTCTGTGTGCTTACAAGATATTCACTACATTATCATTCTTTCTTTGCAGTTTGCTTATATTTTTCACATAGTCTCCTTTACCTTTTTTTGCCTGAACTTTGTTAAATTTTTGGATTTGTCAGTTTGTAATTCTCACCAAATTTGTAAAGTTTTCTGTAATTATTTCATCACATTTTGTCCTGTCCCCCTTCTCCTGGATTCTAATGATATTAACCACTTGAAATTTTCCATATGCCTGATGTGTATTGTAGTTTTTATTTTTATTTTTTTCAGTACTGTTTCACTTGGTTTCATTTGAAAAGCTGCTGTTTCTGTATCTTACATAGTTTCTACTTCTGTGCCTGGTAATTCACTAATTACTTCTCTGCAGTGTCTACTCTTCATTCCAGCCAATAGATTTAATTTCATATTATTGCAGTTTTCACTCTGGAAATGTCTTATATATTCCATTACTCTTCTCAATATTTTCCTGATTTCTTATATTTTTAAACATACAAAGTTTATTTCTAATAGAATTAATGCTATTTGATAGCATCTGATAATAGTATCTGATAATTCTCTATAATTTCTTTGCCTATTTATATTGCTTAATTTATTTCCTGGTTTGAAGTTTCATTTTACTGATTTTTACATGAGTTGTGTTTTGTTTTGTTTTATTTATTTTACTAGGCATTGCAAATTTTGCAGTGTATATTTAAAACATATTGTTGGCTCTTTTGAAGGACACAATGAAGAATCAGGTTTTATGAATACTATTTTTATTTAGGCTTCAAAATTTCAAAAACTTTATAAATTAATTTAATTCATTGAGGTAAAATAAAATTTAATTTAATTCAATAAAAACACATTGAGATCCCCAATTACTGAGGAAACATCTTTCTTTTTAAAGTTTATTTTGAAGAGAATAAAACCAAATGAAATAAAACCGAATAGAGTTAATCAAAACAAAACAATGAATATGGTACAGGACTTGAAAACAAGATAAAAGGAAATCTACAATGGCTACCATACTGTCTCTTGTTATCTTCAAAATAACTGCTCATAACTTCAGGAGCAACAAAATCAGAGAAAACACAACAGAATAAAACCAATCAAAACAAAACAATGAAAGCAATATTGGGCTTTAAAACAAAATACTAGTAAATCAATAATGCTGACTGTAATATATTTTGTTACCTTTGAATTAGCTGCCCATGCCATCAAATACAATATAATCAAATATAACAAAGCCGATTAAAGCCAGTCTAATCAGAACAATAAAAACAATACAGGGTTTCAAAACACAGTAATATTAACAATGGCCACTCCCTTCCCTTTTTATATATTTCCTCCCTTTTCACTTCCACAATATCTATTGTGTATTTTGGATCCCACTAACTCCTTTAGTTTTTTGCACTAGGGAGACAACAGGATGTTCACCCGTGTGACTGAACTGTTTCACTCATGAGCAGGATCTCAGATTGTATTCATTTACCTACAAGAGCCTCAAGGTTATCTTTCTTTATAGGTAAGTAGCTTTTCATTGCATAAAAATGCCATGTCTTTCTTGTCCACTCTGCAGCTGATGGGCAAGCTACCCCCACTTCTTTCTGGTTCCCTGTCACATAGAGCATTGTTCTCTCTCCTTTGACTTTCAGTCCATGAACCCCCTTTTGAGCTAAATGTGTGTCTTGTATAAAGCATATTGATGGACCCTGTCTCCTAATCCACCCTTCCTGTGTTTCTTTTTATTGGTGAATTGAGGCCATCTACATTAATGGTTATGGCTGACATGCGCCGACTCATCTCTGCCTTGCTATTTTTCTGCCCTTGGCTGCCTATTCTTCCCCTCCATTCAGTAGTCTGCCCCACTTGGTGATCCCCCTCTGCTGCTCTTTCTGGAACTGTGGTCTTTTTAGATTTTCAATCTCTCTCTAGAATGTCCTTCAGTATTCTTTGTAGAGTTGGTTTGGTGGTTAATTCCTTCAGTTGTTCCTTGTCTTGCAAGTATCTTGTTTCTCCATTAATTTTGAAAGATAGTTTTACAGAGTCCAATCTGGGTTGGAAGTTATTTTTCTTTCAGGACTTAAAATACTTTACTGCAAGCTCTTTTTGACTTGATGGTTTGTGTTGAGAAGTCTTGTTGTGATTCTGATGGGTTTTCTTTTATAGGAGATCTGTTTCTTTTCTATAACATCTTTTAATATTCTGTTCTTATGTTGAATTTCTAGAAGGTTGATTATTATATGTCTTGGTGTGGATTTATTTTTGGTTATGGCTAGCTGGAGTTCTATATGCCTCAGTTATCTGTATATCACATCCTTTTCCCATATTTAAGAAGTTTTCTTCTATTACTTCTGTAAATAGAATTTTAATGTCATTTGTCACTTTTTCACTGACACCTAATACTTTTAAGTTATTTTGCTTTGTGCCATCTTGCAGTCATTGAATTTTTATTTCCTGGTTCCTTGTTATTTGTAAGAGATCTTTCCTTTCATGATCAAAAGCTGCAAACCATCTTCGAAGTCTGAAAGTCTATCTTCAGTTTCTTTCAAGTGGTTTTGCCAGCTTTCAATGGAGTTTTTAATTTCATGGTAATCTCTTTGAATCTGTTTCATGTATTCTAAGTCCTTTTTATATTCTTAATTCAAGGTCTTCCTCATTTTCCTATGTTCTTCTAGTCTTCCATCTATGACTTCTTTAGAGGTGCCTAGCAATTCTTTTATTTTGTTTTCATTTCCTCTTTTATCTCAGGTAGTATTTCTGTTCTAATTTCTTTTATAGCCTCATGAAGTTGTTTCTTTACTTCAATTGTTATCACTTCAGAAACTTTAGGTGTGTAACTCCTGATTTCTTCCATGTTTACATCTCTTAGACTTGCTCTGCTTGGGTTGGAGGCCAGAGTCTGCCTTTTGCTTCTTCCTCTTGACATATTCCTAGGTTCTTTCAGACAAGCAGTTAGTGGGGTCTGAGGCACTTCATGCACTGGCTAAAATTTCTCCAAAGCATTACTGTTTGGTTCTCCTGGCCAGTGCTGGCTATGGGTAGCTGGTAGCGGCCATTGGGTGCACTGGTGCAGGGCTGGCTGCTGTTTTTCCCTGCCTGTGCTGGCTACCAGTGGCAGGGAGCCTCCACAATGGCTGGAGTGTGCGCATGGGTGGGACTGTCCACTGTCTCCCGACATGAGCTGGTTCCTCAAGGGGAGCCCCTTGGATAGCGGTGAGGAAAGATCTGGATGCTGTGTGATTCCTCCTAACAGGCAGAGGTCTTTCTAGTATTGCTGAGTGACTCCCAACCCTATGTCAGCCACAAGCAGCATTATCTCCTTTCTTTCTTACAGTTTTTACACTGCTTTGTACAGTTTCTGGTACTTTCAGATCAGTCCTCAGTTGAACACTCAAGAAAAATTCTCTGCAGTTCTGTCAAGCCAAGTCTATGCAAGTCCTTTCTCTGGGATTTTTCTTCTGCTTTCCCATAACCTTTAGCCGCCAGGGCCTTGCTGAACTTAGTCTTTCCTACTAAGCAAGGCCTCTGGGCTCTGGTGGGCTTACCTTTACCTTGAGGTATGGAAAGTTTCTATGGTAAGTTAACACAGTGAACTGTAGGTCTCAAATTTGTGGTTGTTTTCCTTGGGGATCACTGTTTTGGATTGTCTGTTGGTGAATATCTGAAAACTGTGCTTCATACATTTTTTATGCTTCTGTAGTTGCTAAGGTGAGAGGACAAATTTCATCCCTGTAAGTCCTTCCTGGCCTCCTCGAGCCTGTTGCGTGTTACACTGCAGTTCAGAAACTTGGTTTAATCCTAACTTCTGCCCATTCTGGTTTCTGAGATGCCAGGGGGATGCTGCAGGGAATCACATAAATGTGAGCAATGGTGACATTACGCTTTTATGGTCTTCAATTTCGGCTGCCTTCTCAACACTGTTTCCCATTACAGCTGTTTCAAAGGTTTGCCAACTGCTTCCCGTCCCCAATTCCAACTCCAGAATCTTTCTCTAAGCAAATTAACCTTTTGCAAAAATATGCTCTAGAGGAGATTGAAAGTATCTTAACAGAAATCCCTCAAATCTCCCATCAGTATGCCTAAAAATACAACTTTTTACAGGCCCTTACTCTGTACTCATTAGAAAATTCCTTTCTTTTTTAGTGAACTTGATCACATATTTATACTTTGTTATTGTTGTTGTGCTTTTGTTTTTAGTATATTTTGATCATTATTGTACTGTTATATTTTCTGATATAATTGTTGCTAAACAATTATTACTTTATGAGACAGTAATAAACATTGTAAACATGTATCATAAAAAATAACTTACTTTTAAAGTCAGCTATTGCTATTTATTCCACTTCAGTGAACTACTCTCTTAAAGAATGTATTCCATAATCTTGAAAGTGGCCAATAGAGGCTGCTATGCAGACAATTGTTGTCTTTCAATAACTAGTTCCTTGGTGCTAACCTTGGCCAAACTCTTTCTCTCAGAATCCCCAGGTGACTTCCTGTCCTTTGCAGAGTAAAAGATAAAATTTTAAAATGGCATACAACATGCATAGGCTGCTCCTTCATTATGGCTTGTATCCAGTTACATCCAACCAACAAGCATTTTTACTTTCTTCATTGCTTCGTAACTTCACTGGCCTTTTTATGTCCCTTGTAAAAGAATCATGAGGCACATACAAACCTATCATTTCATCAGTCAAGGACAATCATTCCCATATGTCTTCATGGATTATTTTCTTATTTCCTTTTGGTATCTCTACAACTTTTCTTGGTACTTTTCTTATTACTGAGACAAAATACCCCACACCAAAAATTAAAGAGGGAAAAGTTAACTGAGCTCACAGTTTCTGGAGAGTTCAGTCCACAGTCAGCTGACCTCAATGCAGGGCGATGTGGCAGGCAGGTGTCACAGAAGAAAACCAATTAATGGTGGCAAAAGACAGCAAAAGCAACAAACAGATGGTCTTGACATTGTCTTTCTGCCCTTTTTAGCTTATATAGGCTACTTAAGGAAAGTAGCACTCACACCCTTAATCTTAGTGCCCTTGAACCTAGCATTGCACCATGAATTAATCACACACTCTAGATCCAGCCACCTCTGAAAAAGTCCCACCTATGATCACATAAGGGCTTGGAGAGACATCTAGACACAAATTATAACACCATGTTTCCAGGCCTTCCTTGACTATTATGTACAAAATAGCAGTACTCTTAGTCTACCTTGGAACTCTGAAAATATTTCACTTCAGAACTTTAACATCACCTAATATACATGTATTTGTTTACTGACTGTTTCTCTTCATTATACTCTCGGCTACATGTGGGCAGATTTTTGCATTTTTGTTGACTGCTATGTCACAGGTACTATAAACACTGACTTCCATGAAGTGCTCAAAAATATTTGTTAAATAAATAATTGTGTCCCTCATCAGGTTACATTCTGTGATTTCCTAGAGCACAGACATTTGTGCAGTAAAGTTCTAAACCCGTTTCCATTTTAACTAAAAGTTCTACTGGACAAATTCACCTCCACAAATTCACAGATTCTTATTCCCAGCACTGGTCATGAGCCTATATTCTTTATTTTCCTGGGGCTGGGGATTTAGCTCAGTGGCTCAAGCACTTGCCTGGTTAAGCATGAGGTTATGAGTTCAATCCCCAGTACAAAAAAAAAAATTCATTATTTTCCTGAAGGGATTTGATTTCAGAATTTCCCTGCCATAGTCCCTCATGAGGGAACCATGATCCATCCCAGATCGGAGGGAGCAGAAGCTGATTACTTCCTTCCCTTGTGTAACCAGTGATCTAGGCTACAGCCAGCTTTATGTCCCAGAAAATAACAACCCTAATGGGATGATAAGAAACTTCAAATTTGTCTTAAAACTCTTAAGTGACACTTCAAATAAAGGTAGAGTCTGTGAATTGAAAGAAAGCCATCTGGGTGATAGAATTATAATTCAATGGCAGAATGCTTTCTAGTATTTTCAAGACCCTGGGTTCCATCCCCAGCACTGAGGAAAAGAAGCAACAACAACACAAGAAAGCCCCAACCAAACACACACACAAACAAAATCCCCTTGTTATGTGCTTCTGTGTACATATATAAATTTTAAATTTAATGTAAGTGGGATTATAATGAATTTACTATTCTTCACTCAACCTGCTTTCTTTACTTACCAGTTTGTGTCAATCTATTGTTAATATTTTCTCATGTCAGTACATGAAGAGTTTTAGTTTGTTCCCATTAACATTTGCATAGCTGCCAATTTATTTTTAAAGTTTTCTTTTAATTTCATGTTATGGTACTTGTAATGTTGCTGCAGGGAACATCCTTGTACATACAGATTTAAACTATTATTTCCTGACCAAAGTATTAAAAGTAGAATCGCTTCACTAAAATATGTGAACATTTCAAGCCTACTTTTGTTGCCAAATTAACTCCACAAAATTATTCTAATTTATACCCATCAGAATTGCGAATTATCTTATAGTTTATCATATTTTCACCATCACTGTGCATTTTGGTTTAATCTTTCTGATCTAGGCGGACAGAGAGTTTTTCTTTTGCATTTCTTTCATTGATAGTAAAGTTAAGCCCTTTTGTTGGTTTGTTATTCATTTATATTTCTTCTGTGAATTTTCATGATTTTCACTTATCTGTTAAGAAAATTTCATAGTTTGTATATATTTTACATATATATAGTCAAGCTAGTTATTCAGATTATCTGTTTATCTTTTGATCATTTAATCTAAAATTTCTAGAAGAGTTTGGAAAGTGGTTTATAATCACTGTGGCTTTGTTTAATTCTCATGTTTTTTAATGGGATGATAAATAATTGTGTCCCTCATCAGCTTTGCTTTTGGTATTATTGAATACTCGCATATAAAAAAATTTAGACTTTTATCACACTTCTGATAGTTTTCAAGTCCTTTGCTATATAATTTCTACTTAATCATTAAACTTCCTTGTTCCAAAATGCTATCAGTCTTACAATTTGTCTTTAGAAGTTACAGTTTTTCTACGATTGTGGCTCAAATAAATCCTTTTCTTTATATTTGCTGTATTTCATGTATTTTTTATCATGGAGATTTCTCAAAAGAATATTTCTTTTCTGAATTTGCCCATTTTCTATCTTCAAACTCCTGTTCTTATCTAGATCTTTGCTGCACTCCTATAGACCTCCTAAAGTTATTTTTAATTAAAAAACATATGAAAGGAAACATGCAAACAAAGCAACAGGTAACCTTCACTCAAATTATGTTCTTAAACTTGAACATGCTTCTAGTCCTTTTTATTTTTTAATTTTTTGTCTTCTCAGTCAAGTTAGATAAAAATTTAAACCCACAAATTGATTACATTTAGAATAATCTATGTAGAGCTGCCACTAACTCCCCCATGAACACACTGTGATGTCAGAAATTTGTTAAAGTATCATACAGGTTCTGTGAGTTATGCTGAGAAATCCAAGCTGCTCTTACGTTTAGCCTTTTACTTTTATCCAACTGCTGTAGTGTGGGCCTTGAAAGCTTCCCAAAGGCCATGTGTTAAAGACTTGTCTTCCAGGTAGCACTACTGGAGGTGGCGGGACCTTTCGTGTCACTGGGCCATGCCCTCAAATGAGATGGTGGGACTTCAGCTGCTGCTGCTTCTTATGTTCATTCCTAGCCCAAAGGTGAGTGGTTTTGCTCCAACAGATGCTCCTGCCAAGATGCGCTGTCCTTCCTCACCAGAAGCCTGAAAGCAATGACCCTGCCTGATCATAAACTAAAACCTCCAGAACTATAAGCCAAAATCAATCCTTTGCCTTCGTAGCTTGATTTATCTCAGGTGTTCGCAATAGTAACGGGAAGCTGATTATTACACTGAACTTTGTGGCCCTATCGATCTCAAAAATATAGGTTTTAACCAACTCTAGCAGGTTTTATTGCCCACATAGTAAGAGAATTAGGAAAAATTAAATCTGTTTCTTTCTCCACTCAGCCCTTTCTCTAGCTCATATACTGAAACACAGCCAGTAAAAATCAAGGTGTTCCCAAACATTCATTTATTCATTAACCTGTCAACAATGGAGTGTCTTTATATGTGAGGACTGTTTAGGCTTTGGGCACACAGTGATAAATATAAATGAGGATGGATGAATTGTCTATGTACCCAAATATTTGCTTAAATAATGAACACTATTTACCAACATGATTTGTACTATTTCATCTTATCCATTCTTAGATAAGAAACTAAAATTAGCAGTAGGAGAATAGTAATCTTGCCTGGAAAGCAAATACAAATTGGGTAGTTTAATAAAACTACTAAAATATATCATATATTAAAGATGAGGAAGAGAAAATAGCATAGATTTTGATGCACAGAGAATAGTCAATAAGTATATTTTCCACTATATTATTGCTATTCATATAAGCTCTACTTTTAAACTATATTTTGGAAACTATATTTTGTCATTCATTGATTAAAGGAGTATTTTTTTCTTCTTGCTGAGATATTTTAAAATCTTTGTGACAGGGAAAGGAATCAAGACTTACTGAATTTAATGCCTACTTATTCTACTAAACTTATGTAAGTGTGTAAGTTCTGCAAGATTTAGAACTGCATAGCATAGTTTGAAGCTGCTGACATCTTGACTATTTCAGAAGTTTGGAAGAGTTTTTAATTCACAAGAAAAGATATAAGATGAATATTCTGGTTTTATGAATCCCTGAATCTCCTCCTCTCCTTTAACTTGTCCCTTCTGTATTTAAACTATTTTCATAATGAAAGAAAATTGACTTTTTAATATACTTTCATGGAACCAAGAATCATTTTTAAGGTGGAGATGACATTTTAAAATTGTATTATTGTAATTATTTTATCAAGATCTGATTTACTCATTAATCTACAAACAAAGGCAGAAACCATTTCTGTTTCTTAATGTGTATTGTTCTATAGGTCTAGCATAATTCATGACAACTCCTAGGTTTTCTATAAATACACACTGAATGCCTAAAATCCGTGAGTCTTAGGTCTTGCACCATGCATTAGATGTTGAGGATAAGCAGTCAGTTCTAAGACTAAGGCTTTTTTCAAATGTCTCTCAGTTAGTGGGGGAGTTATGGGAAGAGATCTAGACTTCCCTTTATCAATTTCCATTTCCTTCCATCATAAATCAATGTAGCCATTCAACAGCATTTCTCAAGCACCTATAATGTGTCAGACACTCCTTGAGAATGGGGATAGTCAGTGAACACTCAGACTGCTGAGTTTTTTAGATTGATATTTCAAGGTACCCAGATACAGCAATAGAGTATTCGTACTAAACATCTTTTAGTTGACTTAGTTTAATAAGCTGTCTTACCCAAAGTAAATGTTTATATATTGCTTGGCCTTCTACACCCAACATTACCACTCCTTTCTGAGGCTCTTGTAATGAATTCCTCATCCTCCTCCTAGTCAGACCGGGCCTCCATGAAGTAAGCTCCCAGATCTCACAGGACTGCTGCCATCTCAAGACTTGTGATTTGGAAAACAACCCTCTGGTGTAAGTGCTTTTTCTGCGGACTAATTCAGTAGTCTTGCAAACTTGGTTTCCATTTGTTTACTCTGTGGTACCTTCACTCTGTACCTCAGGCTACTGGCAGGAAGAAGCATCACTTAAAAAGTAATTTAGGAAATAAGTATACTTCCCCCAGGGTTCAAATAAAAGAAAAAGTTGTAGCAAATAGCTAATGTAAGCAAAAGGTGCCTTGGGGGAACCCTAAGACTCACTTCTTTCAAACCAGCAATAACTTCTGGTGCTATTGGTCCTGCGGCAGCAGCCGTCAACTTTGTTTAAAAAACGCTCCCTTATGGTGTTCTCATTAATTAACTGCACTGTTTGTTGATTCTAGATTGATTCAGTTTGCTCTCCAGAGAGTGTTTGTGGAAAGTCACTAATGCCTTGATGTAGAATTGCTTCTTTAGGCCCTAAATTCCCAGGATGGTGGTTTACTGGGACATATAGAAGATGAAGTGAAAAAGAGAATTTGTTAGATAAAAATGATAATCAAAATATTTTAAATTCAGATGCAATTTTTGAAGATTTTCCCCACAGAGCTAAAAGAAATTACCTGAAGCAAAGTTTGACTGACAGGCAGGCTTAACAAACACAACAAGACAAATGGCATGCAAAGCAGATAGGGAGGTATTTGCTGCTAATTGCTTGAGAAAGCATTTTAATTAAGTTGTTTGCCAATTAATGCCTCATTTTTAACATTCCATAAATATTTAAACATGTTTCATAACTTTTCTTCTTATGGAAATGTTTACAAATGCTACTGTGGAGTTTCTTTGGGAACCTCATAAGAGGAAACTTGTGCAATTTAGAAGTTTCTGCTTCCTATTTTCATACGAAAATTGTCTTTTTCTCCATCTTGGAAGCTATCATAGTTTAAAATGTCCTATCTACATAAACATACTTTCCATATTATCCTATGAAAAGTGAATAAATATAGTCTGCATATTGTTTTGGTCCTCTCATGAAAATTGAAAATAATCTGGGGCAGAAAAAAATTACAGTATGTGTAACTTAGTCTTGTAGTCAAATACAAGAATATGATTTCAGATAATTTATTAATTTCAACAAATAGCACTTGTTAGTATTTCATTCATTATCTGTAAATCCTCTAACATACTACCTACCCGACTACAATGAAAGGATACGCACAAGCGAAACAGATAGTTTTCACTACACCAAGTTTGGGTTTAATTTGTGACAGCAATCAAGAACTCTGCCAAAAATATAGAACAGCCACTCTTTTTCATGTTTACTCTAACTGCAGCAACAGACTCCCTTTAAATGGTTTTCATGAAACTAAGGAACGAGAATAGATTATGGTTAGATTTTTGGGCAGAACACTAAGAATGTTCACTCCTTTAGGGGCACATGGCATTTTCTTATCCACTGACCGTGCAGTATGTTACCAGCATCAAAGACCTACTTACCTGGAACGCGAGCCATCAGCACAATTTACCAACTGTAATGTATTAGGCGGTGGCAAGGAAGTATCTCTTACACTGCTATCATCGATCATGTGAAAATCAGAGGGAGGGAAAGGAATTTGAAGGGAGTTTCTCTAATAATGAAGTGTTTGATCCTTGGGGGGGTTGAGAGTGAGGAGGCTGAATGAGAGAAGTGAGTGGCAAGCACTGAAAACACCCTCAAGAAATCAGCATTTGTTCAGGCTCAGAAAAATCTGTACCACCAGGAGGCTCACAACTAGGGTCTCTAGGCCAGTGTACCCCACTAACAGGTGAGTGTCCCAGTGTGGAGAAAGCCAAATTGTACACATTTCAAAGAGCAGAGATGACTATGGTACTACAGACACGTAGCCATGTAAATAAATGGTGGCATTTGGTTCGAATAGTTGTGGGACCATGGAAGGTTTTTCTGTTAGTGTTCGTATCTAGTCAGAAATTAAGAAAATTGTGAGGCCGTTTTCATAGAGGTTATCATTTGTGGTTATCAATTAAAATCTACCACTTGTGTTTTGGGGTTTGATGTGGAAGTGATCATATACTGGGAAAAGTAAAGGGTCACTTTACCACAGTGTTAAGTCCTCCCAAAATTTCTGTTTTCTTGGACTGTAATGTGGCTGTTAATGCATTCTACACTCATCTGAAACTAGACAAATGGTATCTCCTACCTTTAGTCTGTTCAGTTTTTAAATTTTAAATACTTTAGTTATTTTAGGATTATGGTTGAACTAAGATTTAATTAGAAAGCAAATTTTCTTGAAACTGGGAAAAAGACAAATAAAGAAATAGAAAAGTCATATGATTAATTTTGTGTCAACTGGCACAGTATTTCCAGATTTCTAGAGAAACACTACTTCCAGGTATGTTGACAAGGTTGTTTTTGAAAGAAATTGGCATTTGAAACCGCGGACTCAATAAAACATAACTCATCTCTCGATGCAGCTGGGCATCATTAAATTCATTGGGGGCCTGAATACGACAAAAAGGAGAAAGATGAATTCACTCTGTGCTTGACTGCGGAGCTGCTATCTTTGGTCCTCAGCACTCCTGGTTTTTAGACCTTCAGACCTAGATGAAATCCTACACCACTGGCTGTAAGGCCTTTGAACCACATCATCTTTTTATGCAGACAGTGGGACTTTTCCACTTTCATAATCACACTATATCTATCTACCATATTCTCTATCTATCTCTTTTTTTTTCTATCTATTTCTATCTACTACTGGTTCTGTTTCTCTGGAGAACTCAACTCAACTCATAATAAATAATGTTTTTGCACATTTACAAGGTGAATGAAGGAAAGATATTAAAATTATTTGAGTCATATTTCTTTTGTTGGCTGTTTGTGAAGAAATCACTCACACTGGACTTGCCTTCCTGCTGTAGATAACTAAAAACTGGACGAACATATATGCAGCTGTTTTCAGATACTCATGCTATGGTCCCTTAGAATGGCTGCCTTGGCTTTCTGCCTTGAGCAAGCTTCCTAACAAATCTGTAGGGCAGGGGCACCACAGACACTGGCTGAGTGAGAGAGTCAGAGGTTGGCGTTGGAAAGTTCAGGTGACTGAAAGCTGTGTGGCAGTAAATCATGGGTAGGAAGAGTGACGAACAATTCCAGAGGCTCCTGGTGTCCTGGAGTGGATACTGAACACTGATCTGAGCAAATACAAGGTGAACTCACTCAGTTTGGCTAGAGACGATAGAAACTGCGAGGAGAATGTTTCCCAGAGCTCTCCCAGGGCGCAAGAAGCTGCCATAGGAAAGAGCTGTGGGTGGAGAATCGGGCCTCAAGAGGAGGTGCAGAGAACCAGAACAGACTACAGCTCAGTAAAGGAGTCGGTTCACAATCATGTACGATTCAAGTAATTTTATTTTCCTTTGTGGCAAGCTAATAGAAAATGAATATTTGGAAATTTCCATTGTGACATCTCCTCTTAATTCTAATTACTTAGTTATTTTTAGTTTCCAAATATATGGATTTGGGGAATATATGTTCATTACCGGTGTGGTATTCTAATGCAGTACATGTATGGTGATCAAGCCAAGTGAGGAGCATTTCTGTGCACTTAAATATTATAATGTCTGTTATCAGGATCTGCCAAACTCCTTTGCTTGCTTGAAATGCATAATTAGTTGTTGCAGAGTGTAGTTGCCTTACAGAACCATACAGCATCACAACTACTGTCCACTGTGTCATGGCAACAAAACATCAGAGTAAACAACTAATAAGGAAAAAAAAGGTTTATTTTGGCTCACATTATCAGAAGTTTAAATCCATGGGTGGCCTGTTTAATCCAGGGTTGGCCCTGTTGCTTGGGGCCTGCAGAGCCACAATACATCATGGCAGGAATGTCTGTAGCGCACACATTTACCTCATGGTACCCAGGAAGTAAAGAGAGAGACAAGAAGGTACAGTATCCCCTTCAAGGAGAGTGACTTAGCTTCCTTCCCTTAAGCCCTACATTTTAAGGTTCTACCACCTCCCAATAGTGTCACTGCCTGGTGACCTCAAGCCCTTAATGAATGAGTCTTTAGGGGACATTTCAGATCCAAACTGCAGAGCTTCCAATGTAGTTTGGTTCTCCTTATCTACTTTCTCACACTGTCTTTCTCCTCATCTCCATTTCAGCTTTTAGTGACCTCTTTTGTACTTTCTGCTTCCACATAGCCATTTTCATTTCCACCAGTGAGAGTACTTGTTTTTCTGTACCTACCTTAATTCTCTTGGCCATAATGACCTCCGACTTCATCCATGTTGTGGCAAACTACAGGACTTCATCTTGTTTGTGGATGGTTAATATTCCAACATACACACATATACACACTTGTAAAAACTCGACCATCCATCAGTGGACATCTTGGTAGATTCCGTATACTGGCTATTGTGAACAGTGCAGCAATAAACATGGGCATCTTTTTGGTTTTGCTAATTTCATTGTCTTTAGGTATATACACAGCAGTGGAGTTGCTGGGTTGTTCATATGAGATATATATTTTTTTTCAGGTTTTTCTAGGAACCTCCCCACTGTTTTCCTTAACTTACATCTACATCAATAATATACAAGAGTTCTTTTTTGGTCTGGTCAGTACTTTGAACTTAAGAAATTGAAAGCTCTCAGAAGTAGCCTAAGAGGGGGCCGGGGGTTTAGCTCAGCAGCATAAGCACCTTCCTGGCAAGTGCTAGGTTGTAAATTCAATCCCCAGTACCAAAAAGAAGAAGAAGAAGAAGAAGAAGAAGAAGAAGAAGAAGAAGAAGAAGAAGAAGAAGAAGAAGAAGAAGAAGAAGAAGCCTAAGAGTCAAAGACTGTCTGACCTTCTTTTGCTGTGTTTACAAAGAGAGTCATTAAAGCCATAATGTCTGTTCCCCTTGGGGGTAATAGAACTTAGATTCCCTATCCCCCTAAATAAGCTGTAAAACCTAAAAGTATCACTGTCCCCTCCCCCTCCTTATTTAAGAGATACAAGGAAGAAATTCCAGTTCACCTTGTCCAGTAGGAACTGATGAGACTTTTATTCTAAAAGGAGCAAGGAATGCTGCACAGAAAAGACAAGAAAATCTGAACGTATGGGTTTGCTGGGTTTCCCTCACAGTTGGTTGGCTTTAGATCATTCCTTTTTTCTCATCACACTTCAACATGGCTACCCACTCAATAAATCTAATCATAAAAACAGAATTTTTCCTGGGCCTTTGGATCATTGTTCTCAAGCCTACTAAGTTGTATAAGAAACTTTGATTAAATAAATTTATTACACTTTCCTTTTGTCAGCCTGTCATTTGTTACACTGCTAGGAGTGCTATGCCTGACGCTTATGCTGGGCGAGGAAGGTACCATGCCATTCTCCCCTACAGTTTCTTACCACGTTAAACTCTGTTACTTCTCATCACCTGTTCAGCTTACTTTTGTGCATATTTTCCTGGTGTATCTTATTGGATACTTTACTGTGCAATAGTCCATGTATTGATTTACATTTTCTGCATACTGTAGCAATTTACAATTAGATCTGGGTTTATGTTTTATGTTTCTGTGTTGGGGATTTTAATGGCTTTTACTCATACCTTTATTTCTTTCCTATTAACTACAGTTTTTCTTTGTATTCTTTTATCTGTGTCTTTATTTTTCTTTAAAATAATCTTTGCATACCTGTGTTGTGATATTGTTTCAGCTTAGGTTTGCTCCACAAGGTTTTGCACACATTTCTACCCTGTCCTCCAAATTAACCAGTTTTCTGTCTCCCGTTTCCGGAGGTTTCCTGCCAGCAATGTGGTTCTTGACTGCAGGAAACGCTGCTGCCCTACGGGCTTCACAGAGGCAGATGACTCCTCAGTTATGCTGTGGCCTTTCAAAACTGCAGTTTCCAAACCTCAGCGTATGGTCGTACGGTCCTCTTTGGTGACCGTTTTGTTAGTGAGATGGAGAACGCAAATAAAATCACACATTTTACCTTTCATGCCCCCACCCACCCCAGTCCATCCATCCAAAAGCACAGGGGGTTTCTTTGTGCAGTTTCTCATGACCTGAAGTTTCCTAACAGCGTCACCATCACGCCGTCATGTTTACCATGTTCTGGGCCCTGTTTTTCCTGTGAACTGGTAGTTAGATCTGAAGTTTGATCAGGCTTCAGAGACCCCTGTGTCCTTCAGTCTCAGTTCCTATTGCTTTGGCTCTGAATTTCTTATGCTTCTTACCACAAGGACATCTTGCTGTTTTGATCAGTTAGGAAGTTTTGTTTTTTTATATCTTATCTTATTTTATTTTGTTTTATTTTATTTTATTTATTTTATTTTATTTTATTTTATTTTATTTTAATGTATCTTTTTGAGACAGGACCTCGCTATGCAGTTCAGGCTGGTCTTGAGTTCACTTTGTAGGCCAGGCTGGTCTTGAACTTGCAATGATTCTCTTGCAGCAATTCTCAGCCTCCCAAGTGCTGGGATTATAGGTGTGCACCACGATGCCAGCTTGGTTAGAAAATTTCTAAATTGCAAAATTAATAAAAATTTTTTTTCTTTCTTTGAAGATACATGATTTGTTTCTCAAGTGTGAATTTTTCTTCAAGCTTGTAATTTTAAAATAATTGCTAAAAGGCATCATGAGTTAATGTCTAATTGATTTTAGGCAAAGAACCTAGTAGGCACTTTAAAAACACATATTAGTGGTTCTTTGATGAGCTTACTAAAGTTTTCTGAAGTTATTCATTTGAATTTTCACATTAGTTCCTGTTACTCTGGTGTCTTCCTTATATAGCTGAAGATGTGTTGCAGTTTCTGTTCCTCCATTGCCTGTCAGTTGTTTTACGCCTCTTTGTTATTTTTTATTCTTCTTTCTGAAACATAATCAAGCTTACCTTGCTTCCCATTGTGTAGATTTTATAGTGTCAACTAGACTTTTTATTGGGCTTTACTGATTTTTAAGTTAGTTGTATCTGTGCTGAGCTTGTTCATATGAGTTATGATTGAAAAATACAATGAATGTTTAAATTAAAAAGTAATTATGGAAGACACATTGCCATTAATCTCCTCCCTCACTTCAGACATTCTTGCAGTTCTTTGCAGCAACTCTGTAAATCAGCCACCTTGCATAAGTGTCTAGTTGTGCTGTCATAGCTACCTTGATATTATAAAATCATTCAAAATGTTTATACTCATGGTCTTTTTGACTTTATGGAAAAGAGAAAAAACACATGCTGCCATATCTGGTGAATAAAGTGGAGGAGGAAATACTGAAATGTTTTCCTGAGCCTGACTTTCCATTGGATGGCACTTACATCAGCGTTCACCATATTTTTGATAATTCCTCACAAAAAGAGTTTCAGTGGGGCTTCAGAAAATGGCAGTAAGACAAGGGTGAATGAAACAAAGAGGAGTATTTTGAGGGGAATTAATGACAATATATATTTTAGCATAATAATTTTTAAATTTAAACATTCACCTCTGTATCATTTTCCTTTTTATTCACTTTTTAAAATTTCTCTTCTCTAATTATGTTCATGTTTTCATTTCATAAAAGCTACATTTTTCTATCCTACTGAGTGTTCAGTTCTGTCACTTGTCTTTTCTGAAGCTATACTACATCACTTTCACAAATATCTTCTTCTGAGCCTTTCTGTCCCCTTTGTCCTGTAGTTATGTTGAACCTCCTGCCTTTGATTTGTGTGCGTGCATGCATTGAATTTTTCCCTTTTCAGTCTTACTGTACATGGCTAGACTAACCTGATCTTTACTGATAAGGAACTTATTAGCAAGGTCTGCAGTAGCTTTACTACCTTTCTCTTGAATTTCCTATGCATAGCAAACAGATATGTTCAACCTCCAGGTCACCTGCTCCTGGAGTTCATATTTTCTCTGGTACATTGAAGGGGTAGATGTGTGTTTGTTTCTGTTAGCTCTCGTACTGTCAGCAGACCACAGGACTACCTGATATTAGGCAGAATTACTCAGCTCTTTTGTTTTTTGTCTCTCAGCAGATAAAAGATTCAAATTCCCATTATATACCACTACCTGGGTTGTTGGTGTCTTTTTATTTTGTTTTGTTTTGTTTTGTTTTGTTTTGTTTTGCTTTTGCTTTGCTTCCATCTGTTTGTGGGGAATATACTTCCTCAGGATGAAAATGGATCAACTACAATATCCAAATCCTAGTTTATACACAATGGAATGTCATTTGTGAAATTCTGCCCTTTGAGAAAGTCTGTCTGAACCAGCAGGACTGTGGTTAGTGGAATCAGCCAGTCATAGAGAAGCAAGTACTGACTGATCTCACTTCCACATGGAATCTGAAAGAGCCAAATTTATAGAAGGAGAAGCCAGCATAGTGATAGGAACTCATATATGAAGGACAGGCAGTATGGTGGTCAAAACGTCTAGCGTTATAAGAAGAGTAAGTCCTTGGGGCTTCATCCACAGCACAGGTTGTGGTTACAACAATGAAATTGTATAACAAATGATCATGCTGAATGCCTGTGTTTTCATTTATTAATTTGTCATATTTCAAAATTTTAAAAATGCAATTTATACTTCTTGTATGATTATTATATAGAAGTTGGCAATCTGTTTCTATTATAGAATAAATATAGACAGTAACAGGAAAAGCAACAGTTTTCTGACTCTTTGTGGTTCCCAAACAGCACTTCTGCTTAATGGATTGTGAATCACTCTCCTGACAAGAAGGCAGCTTGCATTTGTGAGCCTGGAGTATGACTGCACTTTTACAATGCATATATTCTTGCCTTATAGAGTAAGTCTGAAGTTATCCTGGCAGGATTTGAAGAATGAGATGGTTTCACAAAAGTATGGTGCAAGGTATAGAAATATGATAATTGCTTCTAGATGAATTTTGTTTTGTTTTGGTACTGGGAATCAAATTCAGGACCTTGAACTTGCCAGGCAGGCACTTATGCTGCTGAGCTACATCCCCAACAAGGAAGTGCTTCTAATAGGAGATATAGTTCTAGATAAGTGTTGTAGCCAGGGGTTGTCAGGAGAACAATTAGAATCAGGACATGGATTTTATAATATTATTTTATGATATTCGCCCAGAGTTAACATAAGAAAATGCAGGAAATCTATCCACAACACTAAAGACACAGAATATTCAGCCAAGGGCCTAAATCCCATAGCAATGTCCCACATGAGCCCAGATAAAGACCCAGAACTCATGACAGTGCCTCCCACGAGTCCAGCTGGAAGTCTAGAGCCCATGAGAAGGGCTCCCACACCAGTCTCTTTTGCGGATCCATGCTGGGAAGGTCCAAAGGTCAGCTGTGGAAGCTAGAAAGTCTATGCCAGCAGGGTGAAGGAGCTGTGCTAATACGTTGAGGGTTCTACGCTGGAGCCGAGAAGTCATGCTCAAAACAAAGACCAGGACTGTCCTGAAAAGCACCACAGCCATCCTCAGCGACATGGAGGCCCTGAGCTCCAATGACTACAAGCACAGTCGAGAACATGCCAGGAAGCCAGTGTGACGAGTTCATGCTGGAGACCAAGCGGCACACGTCTTCCCCTCCAGAGCCAGGAAGCCATGCTCGATATGAGAACCAGAGCTTCTCCAGGAGAACCAACGGCTCAAACAGCAACATGTAGGAAAACCCACAATGTCTCAACACCTTAATGCCTCAGTGCCTTTCGTCTCCCTCTCCACATCTCTATTTGTGCTGGCAACTTACCTCAAGTGGAACATCTATGCTCAGCACCATGCTGATTTAATTCCACTGGCGTTAAGTTGACTGCCAGTTTTTAATCCATAACAATTAGTTTGACAGAATTTGGGGAAATCAATGTATCTTCTTTTGGAAACTATGGATATAAGCGAGGATTATCAAGGGAAATAAGCAATGAATACAAAATACTTCTATAGAGTAGGTGTGGCATGCAGAATAGTGGCCCCTCAAAGATGTTCATATGTTAATACCAGGACACTGGACTCTACTGTCTACTTGGGGAAATTTGTAGATTTGATTAAGGATTTTTACATGGGAAATTACTCAGGAACATGAGACCAGTATATCACAGAGAACAGAGGCAAAGAGGATGGTAGTGAGATGAGAGTCAGAGACCAGTGAAGGATTTCTGGCTTTGAAGATGGAGGAAGGTGCCACAAGCCAAGGAATGCATGTGTCCTCTAGGAACCAGAAAAGAAAGGGGACAGACTTTTCCCTGCCTCCAAAAAAGAATGCAATTCTGCTGACATTTTGATTTGGGGTCAGTACAACTTGCTTCATACTTGTGACCTGCAGAAGAATAAAGTAACAAATTTGTGTTGCTTTAGTCCACTAAATTTGTGTTGAATTGTTACAACTGTTGTATAAACTACTCATAGCCCTGAGTTAGGAGCGAAGCATGAGTCACTTGATGGAATCTTCAGACTTTGCTTCCCCTTTCTGTGGGGGAGCCCTAGGAACATGCTGATTTGCACGACCACCTTAAAACTCTTCTCTGCCATAGACAGCTGCCCATGAGTTCCTTCAGCTGACTGCTGATCTACAAACACAGGAAGACTCAACTAAAGCAATTTCCCTGCAAGTCACTTTCAGTATTTCATCAGCTTGATACATATAGGCCTGCTGGAACTCACTTCATGGGCATTTTCCCTGTTGAGTCAACATTAAGCACTAAATACTCAAGAATCATTTATAACAAATACTTCCATGAATTTCTGGTCTCTGAAATACACAGTGTACATTTGTACATGCAGGAACACATTTAGAATCATTATTAATGGAAATATGCTTCCAAAGTGGTTTTAGTTAATCCTTTCAGTATCCACCAATCATAGCAACCACTTTGATATTTTTTTTGAAACAAAGAAGAGTGTCAAACAACTTGTTTTGCTGATAGTTTTAGATTCCCAGAAAGCTCTGACTAACATGAGGATGTTGAAAGGCCAGACTTATGGCTTAAAAAATACTTCATTGCAATTTGAAGTCTAAGCCATCTGTGATTCCAGTGGCGAGGGATATGAAATTAATCCTTCATGTATTTATTTGCCATTGGTATTTCTTCATCTGAGAACTGTGGATTCATTTCAGATGCCCATTTTTGGATTGGGTCTTTGAATTTCGAGGGTCTGATTTTTTTTTAATTCTTTATAAGTTCTAGACAGAAGTCCTTTGTCTGAGGAACTGACGATGAAGATTTTTTCAAAATTTGTGGGTTTTCTTTTCACTCTGCTGGAAACCTCTTTCGACATGCAGAAACTCTTTAATAAGATGTGGTCCCAGTTATTGATTGTAGGAAGTATTTCCCGTGTACTTTGGTACTTGTTCATGAATTCTCTTCCTACCCCTATATCTTTGAGATTTTTACCTAATTTGTCTTCCAGCAGTTTTAGTGTTTCTGTTTTAATATTTAGATCTTTGATCTGTTTAGATTTTAGTTAGTATATGGTGATAGACATGGGTCTAGTTTTAGTCTTCTGCATATGGATAGCCAATATTTCCAGCACAATTTGTTAAAGAGACTGTCATTCTTCCAGCGAGCATGTTTGGCTCCTTTATCAAAGATAAGTTGGTTGAGTGAGTTTGTGGTTGTGGTTGTATCTTCCAATCTATTCCACTGATCCTGTGGTCTGTTTTTATTCCAGTACCATGCTGACTTTATTACTGTAGCTTTGTAGTATAATTTCAAGTCGGGGATTGTGATGCCTCCTGCCTTGCCTTTGAAGAAATGTTCATCATCATTAGTTATGAGAGAAATGCAAATTAAAACCACATCGAGATTCCATCTCACTCCAGAAAGAATGGCCAGGATAGAAAACACTACCAACAACAAGTGTTGGAGAGGCTGTGGGGAAAAAGGAACTCTTCTACACTCTTGGTGGGAGTGTAGACTGGTGCAACCACTGTGGAGGTCAGTCTGGAGATTCCTCAAAAAGCTGGGTTTGGAAGTCACATTTGACCCAGCTATTCCACTTCTGGGCATGTTCCCAGAAGAACTGAAAACATTATACCACAGTGATATATGTGCACCCATGTTTATAGCAACACAATTTGTAATAGCCAGATCCTGGAAACAACCTAAGTACTCACCAACTGAGGAATGGATAAAAAAGTTGTGGCATTTTTATACAATGGAGTACTACTCAGCTATAAAGAATGATCACATTGAGATATTTATAAATAAATGGACACGACTTGAGACCATTCTCTTAAGTGAAATAAAACAAACTCACAAGTGTAAATACCGTACAGTCTCCCTAGTATGAGAGTTGATTAGAGTATATAAGATTTTATGGTAAGCATGAGTCCCCATCTAATGAAAGCTTTGAAGCCTTTCAATGTTTTCGATCATCAGTTGGAATGGTTTTATTCTGTTTTGTTTGACTATATCATGCGTGATGATATGAACAGCTGTTTTGAAGAAAACAAAACATTATGACAGCTATTGCTGATTTAATATCATCCTTCTTAGAAGTCCTTCCATGCTTCTATTCTTCTACTACCATTGGTTCTATCTATCACATTGTGTCTTATTGGGATTTGAATATGTGTGATAGTTTAAACAAAATTTGTCTATCAAAAATGAGATATTATAGTACCCATTGATCATTCTCTGTTATTTGGTTCAGAAAGCCCTGTAATTCGTTCACTCTATGCATGGCTTTATACTATTTTGTTATGTTTGATATTATTATATTTGAAACTATGCTCAACTATAGCAGAGTAAGAGATATTGTGATAGCTACTGTTGATGTCCAGTTGACTTAATGTAAAGTGCTGTGTTGCCTATGTTGTCCTGTTCTGATCTGCTCTGTACTGCCCTCTGTTGTTTTATTCTCTTTAAAATAAAATTTAAAAGAAATTAATCCTTGATGCTAATCTATGTTCAAGGGTCGACATCCAACTGCAAGGGTCCTGGATATACAATCAAAAGAACAAATGCATTGAATCTTTGAGATATTATTGGACTAAATTTTTTTCAGTTTAGATGAAGAGATAAACTATTGTGAATTACTTTCTCACCCTGTATTATCCCACAGAAACCAAAGCATCAAACACTAGTAAATAAGAAAGTGCCATAGAGTAGCTTCTAACTATAGGGATTAGGACTGGTAGATGAAACTATACATCCTATATTCAAAGGAAATGTGTAATGACTCATTGGGGTTGATTTCATTAGAAATGCCAGCCTTGGCAGTTGCCTGTTGACCTTATACTATTAAGCAACTTATATTGAAAACAACAAACTCTCTAGTCAAGGGAGGAAAAAAGTACATCTATTCTTCTCTTTGCATAAGTTGAAATGACTAAATTGCTTCTAGAACTGCAGATAGTATTATTCAAGGCAACATTTTCTGAGCACAAGTAGTCAACATTTATTAATCATTCATAGTAAGTTATACTACATCACAAAGTACCACCAAAATTTGGTACAACTTAAGAATTTTACATTGAAGAGATTGTATTTCTAGATCTTACTTACACAAAACCATAAGTACTTTATTCATGAGACATCTTAATATTTCATCTATTGAGATGTTTAAAGGGGAAAATCAATGTAGTGGATCATCTAAAAGAGAATAAATACAGAAATTAACTCCTGGCACATCCTTTGTTCCGGGTCGTTATACACTGTATTACAATTATCCCTATAGAATGGCTTCTGAAAGAATTTCTTGCATAATGGCATTTTAGTCATTACTGTAATGTTAACAAACAAGGCAGATTAATGCTTCCAGTCCTGAGCTGCCTTGCACTCTGCTTATTAGAATTGTAGTCAGATCTTCATTAGAATGAATGACATTCTGATTCCATAAGGCAGTCACAACAGAGGCACCTTCTTGCTATGGTGTTACCCTGCAGATGACAATGTAGGCCATAATGAAAGACACTGCAATTCTTTTCTTCCTGTCTCAAATCATAGTTAATCTTTCATCGAAACTGTACACATGTGTAGCTTTAAGTGGCCTATCACAGCAAGTACCATAATGCTGCAAGCACATGGAGACTGACAGAAGGTAAATGGCTTGTCAGAAGGTCTGTATTTCAATTCACAGCATATTCCAAACACATCGTGGTGAAAGCATGCCACAACAGCTGCTTTCATTGCTAACTATTTTTGATGTAAATGTCAATAAAGCTCCAGGCCTTTTCATATTTTTGGCCAAGAATGTCCATCTATCCCTATGCAGGCTGGCAGGTGGAGTTCCATTTATCTACTCTTAGGAGCGTGTCCTATAATAATGATTGTCTCTGGAGGCCGTTTAGAGTGATTGAGAGCAGTGATTGGGACAATCGGCTGCTGAATTTCATTGCTGGAGTGGGTTGACAGGTGACTGCTTTTATACCCGCTCATCTGGTAGGGAAGGAAATAAAACACACACTTCCATCCAGTCCACAGGCAATCACCTCCAGGTTGAAGATCTATACTCATAGTTCACTCCATTCATCGAAAAAATTGAGAGTCATGGTTATTAAACAGCTTTAAATTCCCCAGTAGGTCTAGAGTTTTTAAAGAGACAGCAATGACATTTAATTTCTATAGGATTACAGCTAGGAGAATTAACAAAATAATTTTGAATAGGACATGAATGCATTTGAGGACCTCGCTCCTTCCTGGAAATGCCCCTTTTGGGACACCAGCTGTTCATATTATATATATTAAAACAAGACAAAACAAAATAAAAACATCTCTCTTTTAACTAATGCTCTGAAAATGAAGACTAAAGCTAGACCTTTAGAAGTTGAAAAGTAGCAGATATTAAAAATTAACTCAAGAATGCCACTTTTAAGTGAATTTGCATTCAAATGTCATTGTTACAGCAATGACTAAGTTATTTTTCAGCAGAGTGAAACCTTATGTTTATTAAACACATGCATTGAACATATGCTGTAGATAACATTTTATACACAAGGGTTAAGGATACCAACTAGAATTATACTAATACCCACAAAGAAACAGGATTTTAGAACAATCTAGGATAAGGAAAGTTTTAGTATCATTTGTATTTATATTTTATATAATTTGTTTGATTCTATTCATGTGTTCTACATAATATAGTATTACAAACAAAATTACTCCTTTTCTCCTACTGATAGTACGAAAACTAAAAGTTTAGGAATGATATCAAGAATATTCTTGATAGCCTCAAGAAAGGTATGTGAATTTTGGAGTTAGGATGATGAAATTTCAGTTAAGTCTATCATTTATTAGCCTATTAGCCTTGTGAGGATTAAATAACTTTATTTAAACTTTATCAGTCTTGGTCTCTTCATATGCTAATAGTTGACATGTGTTGAGCATTTACTGTACATCAAGTACTTCATTTATACTATTTAATCCTTTAGAAAGTCCTTGGAATTGAGTGCTATGATTATCCCATCTTACTGAGGGCAATGTGACATGGCTAGTAAGTGGAGCCACGAAGAGCAATTCTACAAACTTTATTTTAAATTTCTACTCTAAATTATTATGATGAGTAAGCTTAATTTTCAACTGGATTGGCTTGGCAGCCACCTAGATTGGTAAAGCACACTCTGGGTGTGCATGGATGGGTCACATAGGTGTGACCTTGAGGTCTGTATCTGGCCCCTGATCCCTTTCACTCTGGTAATAGTCCACTCCCCAGCTTCCCAGTCACCACGAAGTGAGCAGCTTTGTTCTCCCATTTCCTTCTATCATGAAGTTCCCACTTTGAAGCCAGTTGAACATGGACTGAATCTACTGAAAAACCATGAACCAAGCTATATCTCTCTTCTTTCAAACTGTGCTTGTCAGCTGTGTGTCCCCGCAATGGGAAAGCTGATCAATGATACAGTTACCTTTAGTTTTGTAATAATACCTCAAACATTGTGTTCTGAAAGTTTGGTGATTCACACTCAACAAGTGTCCTAAGAATGGAAAAAAACCTGGAATAGCGTTGCCCTGACCTGAGGAGATAATCCCAAAGACCCAAGGCAGTTCCACGAACAGCTGTGTACTGGAGCCACCTTGCTGAAGGGGCCTGGTGTCCAGCGGTCTTAGGTTTTTAGATGCTAAAAAGTGTCAGATTAATTTAATATATAATCACAAAGTCTAACTATATATCACAAACAAGGGATATAACTTTAAAGTAACGAGAAATATTTGAAAATTTATGGAGAAACTTCTATCAGATAAATTTTAACCCCACAGAGAGATTATATTAACACTGCTATAAAATCAGTGGTTTTTAGACAGTACGTAGTCATCTCTAACTATAACTTGAAGGGTTTTTGTGGTCTTTTATAGTTTTACTGCTCGTATGTATATAGATAAAAAATTATGTAATGCTTTTTATCTGTTTACAAATTCTGCATAAATAAACAGTATTGCAGCATGCTTCTCTAATTTAACTTGCTCAGGCCACTAAGACAGGAGGATCATTTAAGTTCAAGAGGTTAAGGCCAGCCAGGGCAGCATAACAAGTAATTGTCTCCAAAAAAATATTTTTGATGTAAATAGTAGTATACTGCTTCATTCTAATTATTTTTTCCTCTTCATTTATTTAACACAGTTCTCAAAACACCTGAGTGAATTTGGGCCTCTTTTGTAAGCCAAGGATATGAAAATAATATTTTAAAAATGACTATGCAGTCTTCAGTGTAACCATGACTCAGGTGTAGTGTTCCCTTCTCTTATTCTATGCTTTGAAGCACCCAGTTTTTTTTTTTAATAGTGTAAAAGCTAGAAAAACAACAGCACGTTTTTAGTGGAACATATTGTCGTTCGCTGATAACTATTTGAAACACTATTGACGCCTTTTAACTGCCTTAGCGAACAGCATTATGGCATACACAAAGTATAACTCTATTCTTATTCTATACATATACAGATTACGTAAAAGCTAACATATTCACACTTATATAAGCATTAAGCATTTACTGTATTGAAAAACTTAGTTCTAGTACTAGCAGTACAGTCACACACATATTTTTAATGCTTAGTTGAAGGTACATTAAATATGTGGTATGTTTCATGCATTGGAGGAAAATGAGTATTTTTGTCTTTGAATTTACTGATAAATCCGAATAGTTCTGCTAAGCATCAATGTTAGAAACATAAAAATCAAGCTGCTTATTGTTGTTTTTTGTCTTTTGGTAACATTGTACCCACAGATATCAATTTTTAGATTTCCCTGGATTCAATAGAAAAACCTTCTAAATGAATTTTTGTACTATAGAAATTTCTCAGCAGTCAAAATTTAGACTATAAAAAACATACACGCAGAACATGCTTTTCTGAAAATACTTAACTTTGAACAAATCACCAAACTATACAAATGCAGCATGAAAGGAGCATTTCAGGTGCTTATGCCACTTAGCTAAATCCCCAGCCCTAGTCATTGTAAAAAGTATAAAAGTCACCTAACTTTGATAAGCATGGTTCACTTCTTACATGGACAATAAAAATATTGTCTGCAAATAATACTGCACCTCTATGGCAGATTTCAGAGAGTTTTCATCTTCATACTTTAGTAGTGCCCGAGTGAGTAGGATTGAGATCTGGGGAGTGATGTGTCCTCCGTGACAGTAGTAAGGGCAAGGTGACCACCTTGTACAAATCTGAGCTCTGCCTTGAGCTCCCCTCCACCTCTTGCTCCCCTACCTCCTCACTATAATCTGCCGTAGTAATCTCAGCCATCATAGCCATGGTCCTATCCTCTGTCATCCTAATCTGACTGTGTGAACTGCCCTAGGTAAGTGTCCTCTGCAAGTTTCTGGTGTTGGAGTATGGGGTTTTTTGTTATAGAGAAATTAACTCTGATCTTACACCCATCAAGTTCCATTCCTTTAGCATGTCCTTTAGCTTCCTTAGCATCATCTACATTTCCAAAATACACAAAGGCAAATCCTATCGTATGCCTATACTGCTGGTCCTATAAAATACACACGTTGGCAGTTGGACCATACTTAGAGAATATTTCTCTTCAATCTCTTTCTGTGGTATACACGTTCAGCCCAAACACTCCAGGATACCAGTTTGGGTCAGGATTTGCCTGATTGCTAACGTGACATCTTCGAGTAGACATGGGAGAACAGCACTGGCTGCGGTGTCTGCAATAACCTCCACTGTGAAACCTGCATCTGGAACTTCCATGAGCATGAGCTTGAGATTGTGATCTTGCATAACGCCTTTGAAAGCTTCTGGGTCTAGACCTAGATTCACATCCGGACCTGCACGTTTCTCTGGAACTCCTGCATACTTCCGAGGAGCCAGACCTTGCAGGGGCACACCCTGCAGATTCCCCCAATCTGTATGCACTTCTACTTCTGGAAACAATGGGATTCCCATCAGCCTCTGTGGCTCATGACTCTGACTTGGAGGTCGCTGCCCTCCGGGATTCAACTGAAGCTGCCAAACTCTCCTGCCTTCTTTACAGAGGCATCCCCCTAGCCCAGCCAGATACTCAGCTGAGTCACTCAGAGCCATAGAAACCTTATTCCAACTCTTGATTTCTTTTGCTATTCATACTTATTTTTTCATTCATCTTCATATTTTTAATTGACAAATAAAGATTGCCCATATTTAGGGTATGCAATATGTTCTGATGTCTAGGACAACTAAATCAAACTAATTGGCATATGCTTATCATTTTCTTCTGGTCAGAACACTTAAAATGTAGTCTGAGCAATTTTTAAGTATTTAACACATTGTTATTAATTATAGACACTGAGATGTAGCTCTCATGATTCAATTTATTCCTCCTAAATGAAATGGTGTATTGTAGGGGCAAAAGGCAAAATACTTTTCCTCAACCATCTTAAAGGTCAAGGATAATATCTAAATAACAAAAGACAGGCTAACAACAGGAAAACATGAAAATTTATTTAATCAACATTTACACATTACAGAAGCCTTTGGGATAACAATCTAAAGATCCAGACAAAAGTATTTTTATGTTTAAATTCCGTGAAGGATGGGAAATTACGCAGAAATGTAACTGAACAAAAGTGAATAATCTAATAGTAATAGAAGGGAAGCCAGTGAGGCCTCTCTGTTCCAATTCTTGTTGGCTGTTCTCTGAAGGATTCTTTCCTCCCTGGTTGCGGACTTGATCACTCCAGAATGAAGTTCCTAGTGATGGTTTACTCTGAAGAAGGATTCTAGTTATTGTGGCCCACCTAGGAAAAGAATAATTCTGGTTTCTGCAACTAAATTCAGGGGGAAGAAAGAATGACTAGAAATAAGAAGGCTAGAGAAAGTCTTTACTTGCAAGGCCTTCCAATTTTCTGTTCCATGTATTCACCCTTCCAAAATAATATACTTTAGACTATCATGTTTTGAGGTCCAAACATATTCTTTGATTAATGTCTTCCAATCCATTTATACTCTAGACCCCAGCCACTACCATTCTACTCTCTGCTTCCATGAATTTTACTTTTTAAAATTCACATACTGGTGAGATTATTAGTGGGTTTTTTTTTCCTGAGTCGTTTAAATTCATCCATGTTTTCCCAAGTAAATTTCCTTCTTCTTTTTTTATGATTGAACAGTGTCACATTTCTGTATATAAACATTTTCTTCATCTGTTAATAGACACTTAGGTTACTTCTGTATCTGGAGTCTCTCTTTTTAAAATTTTATTTTAAAGAGAATAAAACCAAACAAAATGAAACAGTAAAGTCAATCAAAACAAAACAATAAAAGTAATACAGGGCTTCAAAACAAGATAATAGGAAATCAACAATGGCTACCATAATACCTCTTTTATCTTCAAAATAGCTGTCCATACCATCAGATATAATAATAATGTTTCATTTAACACTGAATTACAGATATTTCTTCATCAAGCCAATTTCATATCTTTTGCATATATAACTAGTAGCACAATTGCTGGAGCTATGATAGTTCTTTGTTTAGCTTTTTTGTCTTCCAGTGTTTATTTGGTGATTTAGTAAGTATGACACATGGAGAGTTGCTTACATTGTTTATATATCAGTTAGGCTTTTTACATTATATAGCAATATGTGCTAATGTTACATATAACACAAAATAAGATCTTTTTAACAGTTATACACAAGAGATTTAATGTTCGATTTATACACTGGATCCCAGGATGACTGACTAGGGGAAAAAGTTGTTTTAGTCATGTTTGATGAAGGAACCAGAAGTATAAAACACACAGTAAATACACATCTGGTTTGAAGATTGAGCATATGCAACATTGGCAATGATACTTCAGAAATGTTGGAACAGTTTTATACTGTTTCAGGATTGAACAAATTAGGTACCATCTAGTATCAGGTTGTAACTGCACCCTGGAATTAGATGGGGAGCCCCAGTGGCACTCATTGGTCTTGGGGCCCTGGCTGTCCGGTGGATGGATAGGCAGATGCTCATTAGGATTTGCATGGTTAGAAGGCAGGGGTGTCAAAAGTGTCGACAAAACCTGCGAATGTACCCTGCTTACAACGTTGGTGATCCAGAAGTGTGTTCCACAGGTATGATCACTTGGTCTCTGTCTTTATCCTTTCCCTAGGATTAGAAGACATCATGCAATAAACAACACCACTGCTGGTCTCTCTTTCTTAAATGAAGAAATAAAATTAATAAGACAGGCTGTCCTTCAAAATCAGATGGCATTAGACATTCTAACAGCAGCACAGGGGGGCACTTGTACAATTGTAAAACAATGCTGTGTACACATTCCTGATTCTTCTGCTAATATCTCAATAGCTATTCAAGACATTAGACAATGAGTTAACAACTTGTCAGACTCTAAGATTCTCTGGACCTTGTCTTTCTCCTCCTTATGAAAAGCTATTACTATTTCCTCTTGGTGTAAATCTTTGTTAAGTATGCTCATGATTATCTTATTGATTTTATTCTTTGGCCCATACATGCTTAACTGTTTCTTTGGCTTTAACTCCTCCAGCCTTAAAGCTGAACACCTATCCCAGATGAAAATGCCTGGTGTCTATCTAGGACCTCTAGACAGGATCTCTTCAGAATAACCTCTGCCAGTCAACCACTATTACCCTCTTCAGCCTGAAAAATTCAGACTGGTCATCACCCATTACTCCCTCATGGGTCGGGTTACTTCTTCAGGGGGGAGATTGCTACAAGCAGCTGAGTTAGCTAGAAATACTACAGGCAGTGAGACAGGGCTAGGTCCTCAAAGGAGCCAGTATAGAAACCTAGGTGCCTTGGAACTGCTGGGAAAACAGATACCTCCTGCTGTGGGCCAGGCCTCCAGACAATAGATCAAACAAATGCATCCATATCCTAAGAAGTGATATTCTAAATAGTTCTCTATCTCCTTGTGAAAGTCAGGAGTCATCATCCCATTCCCCTAGGGAGGAGTCACTGAACTCTAAAGAACCATTTCTATTTCTAGCATTAGGAATTTGATATTTCTCTTAAACCATCTTAATATTCCTTCTTTAGTCACAGATCAGATAAAAAGGGATGGTATGACGGCCTTCAATTGAAATCCTACCGTAGACTAAAACCACAGCTCTTTATGCATCTCCCAAAGTGTACCTGAGCTCTTCTCCAAACAGGCCTCTTCCTCAGGGGTCAGTCATCTTCACAACATATGAGCTTTCATGTTGTCTCAAAATGCAAAAAACAATAGGAAGATGTTATCTTTTATTCCACAGAGATTTTGATCATTGTAGAAACTGAAATGCACCTGCAGAAGATTGCTTATTATATACATACATCCAAATCTGACATAGATAGCCCGTGTCCCAGGGTTAGTAGCTTTTCAGTTTAGTCCCCTCATAAGCATGTCAGCTGTCTGTTGGTGAACTTCCTTCCATCTTTCCTCATCTGCCAAAGTCTGAGTATAGATTCTACAGGAGACACCCGTAGGTCTCACTCCACTCCATACAGGCACACTAGAAACTTACAGCTCCTCAAGGATAATGGATGAATGCCCACCTTCTAAGCAACGTTTATAGTAGACACAAAGCTTGTGCAAATTAAAAAGCATTTTAAAGATCACAGAACATAGAG